>JADBJO010005474.1:149001-161233 GCA_016801955.1 Conus betulinus
CAGACGAGAGACAGAGACAGCGATGAGGGGAGCGAGAGCGAGAGAGAGAGAGAGAGGAGAAGAGAGAGAGAGAGAGAAAGAGAGAGAGAGAGAGAGGCAAGATGGAGGCAGACTATGCGCCTCCTCTGCCTCTTTTTTGCCGCCTCTCTTCTCTTTCCCCCCCTCCCCTCCTCCTCACTGCCCCTTCTCTCTCACACCCCTCTCTCTGTCTCTGTCTCTCTCTCTTTCTCTCGCTCTCTCTCTCCTCTCCTCTCCTCTGATCTCTCTCTCTCGAGTCTCTCGGTCTTCTCATCCTCTCCTCAGCTCTCCTCTCTCTCTCTCTCTCTCCTCCTCATACTATAAATGTTCATCAAGTGTCATTGCTTCTTTTAACTGCCAAATGAAAACATAATTGTAACTCGCTCTGTAGCTATGTTCATTTTTGAAGCACTAAAACGAAGAGAGAAACTGTTTTTCAGTCAACACAAAGATGCCAGAGTAATTTCAGAAGAACGCTTTGTTATGCCAAATCTTTCTTTTCTTTCATGCTTTTCAATATAAGCGCCGAGCGCGGGTGTGTTTCTACTTTTGTTCTTGACCTCATTGCAGATAGGTCGAGGCCTATGGAATTAAACTATCCGATTTTCAGTTTTGAGTTCGCTCTCTCACGTCGCTCGCTTGCTCGTTCGCACTGTTCTGTCTGTCTGTCCTGTCTTTCTGTCTATCTGTCCATCTGTCTCTCTGTCTGTCTGTCTGTCTCAGTGTCTGTCCTCTTTGTCTCACTGTCCCTCTGTCGCTCCTCTCTCTGTCTTTGTTTCTCTCTGTCCTGTCCTGTCTCTCTTCTCTCTCTGTCTGTCTTGTCCTGTCTCTTTCTTTCTCTTTCTCCTCTGTGTCTTTATGTCTCTCTTCTCTCTCTCTCTCTGTGTATGTGCCTGCCTGCCTGCCTGCCTGCCTGCTGTCTGCCTGTCTTGTCTGTCTGTCTGTCTGTCTGTCTGTCTCTCTCTCGATCTCTCTCATCTCTCTCCTCTCTCTTCTCTCTCTCTCTCCTCTCTCTCAGCCTCTCTCTCTCTCTCCTTCTATACCCGCTCTTTCTTTTTCATGATCCCTCTCTCTCCGGAATTTATCCAATATAGAGCAAAGACTGATGTGCACTCCAGTGCGTGCTCATAACTCAGTCCAAACATCTGATGCAGACGGTATTGGCATCTATGATCTACACGGATGAGTGATGATGACTGCTTCCAGACTGCCCAAATAAATGGTTTCCATTTTGGAATATTTTTCTGGTTTCTTTTTGACGAATATTTCTTTCCTGTGAATGTTTGCATAGAGAGAGAGAGAGAGAGAGAGAGAGAGAGAGAGGCAGAGACAGAGAGAGCGAGACAGAGACAAGGGACAAATGATTACACATCAGAGTAAGGTAGGTAGAGAGAGGGAGGGAGAGAGAGGCAGAGACAGACAGACAGACAGACAGACAGAAAGGCAGGCTGTCAGACAGACATACACACAGACAGGCAGACATCAAAAGACAGCGCGAGAGCGAGCGAGCGAGTGAGCGAGCGAAAGAGAGAGTTTTGTGTATGTGTGTGTGTGTGTGTGTGTGGGTGAGAGAGAGAGAGATAGAGAGAGAGAGAGAGAGAGAGGCAGAGACATAGGCAGAGATAGAAAAGACGAGAGAGACAAAAGCAGAATCTGAGACAAGTCTAAGACAGACAGAGATAGACAGACAGGGAAAAGAGAAAGAGAAGGGTGTGTGGATGGATGGCATTGGAGGAGAGACGGGGAGGAGAAAGAAGTTAAGTTTTAAAACAAATGTTTTTGTTTTATTTTTCGCTGTACTGCTATTTTTAGTCGCGGTGGTGGTGATGAGGTGGTCATAAGTGTATTACTAGTAGTTCATAGTAGTAGAACTAACAGAGCTTTTAGAGAGGAAGAGAGAGAGGAGAGATTCAAGAAGAGGGGGAGAGAGAGAGAGAGAGAGAGAGAGAGAGAGAGAGGGGCGGGAGAGGAAAGAGAAGAGAAGAGAAGGAGAGAGAGAGAGAGGAGAGAAGCGAGAGAGAAGAGAGAGGAGAGAGAGCGATAGGAGAGAGAGAAGCGAGAAGCGTAGTTCAGGAAAGGAAGAATAGAGTCAGGAAAGCAATCAAGCAATTCTTCGGTCGTGACCAAAAAAGGACTTGGTTTAAACAAACGGAAGAAAGAATAAAGAAAGAAATTGAGACAGCACGGACGTGGGTTATAGGAAGAAAGTATTTCAGTATGTAGGGACTTCTGAGGGCGTTCTGTCTTCTGAGCAGAAACCATACTCAAAAAATGCTGTGTGTGTGTATGTGTGTGTGTGTGTGGTGTGTGTGTGTGGTGTGTGTGTGTGTGTGTGTGTGTGTGTGAGTGTGTGTGAGAGAGAGAGAGAGAGAGAGAGAGAATGTGTTTGTGTTGTGTGTGTGGTGTGGTGTGTTGTTTGTGTGTGGTGTGTGTGGTGTGTGTGTGTGTGGTGTGTGTGTGTGTGTGCGTGTGATTATTACACTCCCACATTTATTGTGGCTATTTTTCACATACTTGAGTGTCTTATTGACAACTTCCTTGCCAGTGATGAGGTTACTGACAATGTATTATCAAATTTGGGGAAGCGTTGGATAAGGTCGAAGGATGTGGTGTTTAGGTCAGTGTATGTGTATGTGCGTCGCCGCGCGTAGCGTGCGTGTGTGGTGGTGTGTCTGTGTCTGTTTGTGGTGTGTGTAGTGTGTGTGTGTTTACGTGTGTAATGTGTGTGTGTGTGTTTGTGTGTTGTGTGTTGTGTGGTGTGTGTGTGTGTGTGTGTGTGGTGTGTGCGCGCGCGAGCCCGCGCGTAATTGCGTGTGTGTGTGTGTGTGTGTGGTGTCGGTGTGTGGTGTGTGTGTGTGTTGTGCCTGTGGGTGGATGGATACCATTGCGGCGTAGAGTGGGTCTGGGGTGTCATGGGAAGGCATGAGTGTGGGTGTACGGCTTGTTTGTCGGTTATCTTGTGCGCGTTATGCATGGCATGCACGTGCGCACGGGTCGGACAAACGTATATGGTATTTTTTGGGTTGTAACTGTTATCCTTTCTATCCGTGAGTTGTGTATGCGCGCGCGCGCGTATGTTCGTGTGTTCGGTGTGTATGTGTGTGTGTGTATACGCGCGCGAGCGCGCGTGTATGTGTGTGTGTGTGTATGTGTGTGTGTGTGTGTGGCGCGCCGCGGCGCGCGCGCGTGTGCGCGTGTATGTGTGTACATGTGTGTGCGGGGTGTGGTGTTGTTTTTGTTTGTGTGTGTGTGGGTGTGTTGTGAGTGAGAGAGAGAGAGAGAGGAAGAGCGAGAGAGAGAGAGAGAGAGGAGAGAGAGAGAGAGAGAGGTAAGCGTTGTATAGCTGAAGATTCGTATCGGACAGAGCGTTTTTTTTTATTTTTTTGTTTTTTTTTTTTTTTTTTTTGCCATTGACGAAGTTGTTGACCATAGTCAGCGGCTTGGCCGGTCTTGCAACATTCCCAAAGACTGTTTTCATAGAACCGTGCGCTATCGTGTGCGCGCGCGCGCGGCGCGCAGCGCGCGTGTGTGTGTGTGTGTGTGTGTGTGTGTCTGTGTGGTGTGTGGTGTGTGTGTGCTTTATGTGTGTCGTGTGTTGGCGAAACGCATGCCATGTGTGTGCTTATGTGTGGTGTGTTGTGAATGTGGCTGTGTGTGTGCATGACATCTGTGTGTGTGCCGAGCTGCACATGTGTGTGCTTATGTGTGTGCGTTGTGATGGCCTCTGTGTGTGTGCATACATTTGTGTTGTATTGTGAGTACGTATAGTCTCCGCGGTTTTGTGTGGTGTGTGGGGGGGGGGGGGGGGGGGTGGGGACTACCCTACAACCACCTCCAATTGCAAACTTTATGATCCGACAGTGTGCCTTGAAGGCAAAGCTCCACTCCCACAAGAGGATTTATTGTGGCATATTACCTGCATACCTACTTATTTTTCGAAGCTGCGAATACTGTTTTTTGTGTGCTTGCGTGTCTGGTCTGTCTCTCTAGTCTGTCTAGTGTGGCCTCTGTCTTCTCTGTCTGTCTGTCTGTCTCTCCTCTCTCCTCACCTCCTGCCCTCCTCTCCTGCCTCCCTCTCCTCTCTCTCTCTCCTGAACGCCCTCTCCTCCACTCTCTCTCTCCTTCTCTCCTCTCTCTGCCTCCTCTCTCTCTCCCGCGCTCCGCCTCTCTTCGCATCCCTCTCTTCACCTCTCACTCTCTTCTCTCTCTCTCCTCCGTTCCTGTGGTGTATTATATGTGTTAGTGTGGTGTGTGTGTTGTGTGTGGGTGTGTGTGTGGTGTGTGTGTTGTGTGTGATCTGTGTGTCTTCTGTCTGTGCGTGTGGGTGTGTGTGTGTGGTGGTGTGTGGTGTGTGTGGTGTGTGAAGAGAGAGAGAGAGCAAGATGGTGGTGAGTGTGTGTGTGTGTGTGTGGTGTGGTTGGTGTGTGAGTGTGTGTGGGGTGTGTGTTGTGTGTGTGTGTTGTGTGTGTGTGTGTGTGTTTGTGTCTTTTTGTCTGTCCCGTCTGTCTGCTATGTGTCATTCCTGTTCTGGTGTGCCGTTTCCAAGCTCGCGCTATTCTCCGTGTTTTTGTGTGTGTGTGTTGTGTGTACATACAAACCTTCCATTGCAACATTTATGATCCGCAGTGTGCCTTAAGGCCAAGCTCCACTTCCCACAAGCGATTTTTCTTGTGGCATTTACCACCCTGCCTACCTCCATCTGTTTTCACACCCGAACTGAGAGAAATACTGTACATTGGGCAACTGTGTCCAGCGTGCGTGAAATCTCCTGTCTGTCTCTCTAAACTTATCTGTCTATGTTCTGTCTGTCTCCCTCGTCTGTCTGTCCTGTCTGTCTGTTCTGGCTGTCTCGCCTCTCTCTTCTCCTCCCTCTCCTTCTCTCTCTCCATCCCTCTCTTCTCCCCAATCTCTCTCCTCCTCACTCCGTCAATCTCCTCCGCTCTCTCAGCCTCCTCCTTCCCCCTCTCACCCATCATCGCGCTCTCTCTTCTCTCTCTCTCTGTTGTGGTTTCATTTGTTGTCTGTTATGTGTTTAGTTGTGTTTGTGTGTGTTTGGTGTGTGTGTGTGTCCTGTTCTGTCCTGTCTGTCTGTGGTGCTGTCTGTCCTGTGCGTGTGTGTGGTGGTGTGTGTGTGTGTGTTGGGGGTTGTGTGTGTGTTTGTGAGGAGAGATAGAAAGAGAAGAGTGAGTGAGTGTTGTGGTGGTGTGTGTTGTGGGTGTGTGTTGAGTTGTGTGTGTGGTGTGTGGTGTTGTGGTTTGTGTTGTGTGATGTGGTGTGTGTGTGGTGTATTTTGTGTCTTCTGTCTGCCTGTCTGTTAGGTCTGTTTCTGTGTGCGTTCAGCTCGCGCATATTCTCCGTGTGTTTTTGTGTGTGTGGTTTGTGTGTGGTGGTGTGTGTGTGGTGTGTGTGTGTGGTGTGTGTGTGTGTGTGTGCTGTGTGTGTGTTGTGGACACTACAACACCTTCCATCCATTGCAACATTATTCCGACAGTGTGCCTTGAAGCAAAGCTCCACTCTCCGCACCAGAGGATTTATTGTGTCATATATATTACCTCTGCCTACCTACATCATGTTGTCGAACTGAAAGAGACTGTTAAAAAAACAAATTGTGTGGGCGTGCGTGTCTGTCTGTTCCTCTATCTGTCTATGTGGCTGTCCTGTCTCTGTCTTCTGGTCTGTCTCCTGTCTGTATCTCTCTCTCTTCTTCTCTCTCCTCCTTCTCTCTCTCCTCTCTCATCTCCCTCTTCTCTCTTCGTCCTCCTCTCTCTTCTCTCTCCTCTCTCGTCTCTCTGTGTTTTTCCATGTGTGTTATGTATATGTGTTTAGTGTGTGGTGTGGTGTTGTGTGTGTGTGTGTTTGTGTGTGTGTGTGTGTGTGTGTGTGTGTGTGTGTCGCTGTGTCTGTGTGTCTGGTGCGGTGTCTGTGCGGTTTGTGTGGTGTGTTGTGATAGAGAGACGAGAGAGAGAGAGAGAAAGAGGCGGGAGTGAGTGTGGTGTGTTGGGTTGAGTGTGTGTGTGTTTGTGTGTGTGTGGTGGGTGTTTTAGTGTGTGTGTGTTGTGTGTGTGTGTGTGTGTGTGTGTGTGTGTGTGTGTGTGTGTGTCTGTCTGTCTATGTGTATGTCTGTTCTGTGTGCGCTCAAGCTTGCGCACACACGGCACGTGCGTGCCTGCGTACGTGTTTTCTGGACGCTCACAATGACACACACACTGTATTCAACCCGCTATTTCCGTACGCCTGCTAGACTCGGCTGTCCCTGACAGAAGGATCAAGCTAAATGTCAGACGAGCGCAGTATTGACAAGAAAAAGCCGACATTTATGGTGCATAACAGCGATTCCAATGTCCTACACAGTAGAGGAAGACCTTATTGTGTTTTTTTCCTCCCTCAATAGTGGTGTTTGCAAACGGCGCAGAGCGAGGGTGGCTGAGTGGGTAAACGAAGGCGTCTCGGAAAGCGAGAGAATCCGAGAGTCTTCGGTTCGAATCTCATCTGTTACTCTGTCCTTTTCCACTACACCGTGAGTGATGGTTCTGAGTCCTAGCCTTTCGGAGGAATTTTGAAACTAAGGCTGTGCGTGCAGATTGCATTCGGCGCACGTAAAAGAAACCCAGGGCAACAAAAATTAAGCATCTTGGCAAATTCTTTATGCATGTAGATTTACACACACACACACACACACACACACACACACCACACACACACACACACACACACACTCACAAAAAAAAAAAAACAAACACAAGATGTACATACAACACACACACACACACACACACACACACACACACACACATATATAGATATATATATATACACATATACATACACACATACACATACATATATATATATATAAGAAGATGCTTGACCTGCGCACAGATACAAAATAGTCAGGACAACGAAAATGAATGAGCAATCGAGCAGTCATTTACCTTCATTCACTTCAGCGCAAGATTGGCGTTGAATGGAAACGAGGCTGTCGAGAAGAGAGAGAGAGAGAGAGAGAGAGAGAGAGAGAGGGGGAGAGAGGGGGGGGGGGGGGGGGGGGAAGAGTAAAAACAACCGTCCATGTATGTCTTCAGACTTCTTGACAGCCTCGTTTTCATTCAACGCCTATCTTGCGCTGATGTGAATGAAACTAAATGATTGGACAAGACAAGATAATTCAAGACAAGGCAAGACATGACAAATCAAGACCAGGCAATAAACATGAGAAGAGAAGACGAGACCATAAGGACACAATACGATGCAATGCAACGTTGTGCATTACAATACAAGCACACTACATACAGTACAATACAATACAAGACAATACATTATAACACAATAACAGCACATGTCTAGTAAATCTTGAAAAATGACTTATGTGTTGGGTGTTTCTTGTGTTTTTACAGACTGAGAGGTGTCTGGCCTCAAGGACATCGACAGAGCTTGTAGACTTCACCTCGCCCTACGGTGACAGCGCTCATTGATTCCCACCCCATCCCATCCCACACCCGCACCCCCAGCCCCCCCCAGCCCTAAACCACACACAGCTGACTGAGGGGTAAACCAGTTCGCCTCACTATCCCCGCACAGCACCGGTTGCCACAGACGGCCGGGAGAGTTTGTGATTGTGTTGGCAGCGGCGGTGGTGATTCCGGACAGCGCGGCTTGCTTCCCTTGCCGCCACGCGCCGCGCGCGACCCCGCTCCCGCTCCCTGCCCCCCTCCTCCCCCCCCCCCCCCCCCTCCTCACCCTCACCCTCTCCCGCCTCGCGCCGCCCCGTCACTAAAAAATGCCTCCGCCTCTCGACAAAGGCCTCAGTCCAGAAAAGAGAGCCCAGCTCCAACAAGCCAGTCCACACTCACCACCACCACCACCACCCACGGACCCCAGCCCTCCCCTTCCTCCCCTCCTCCACCGCTGCGGCCGTCCGAACGCCACCTGGTCACATAGCAGCGGCAGCAACAGCAGCAGCAACAAGCTGGGACAGTCGGTGGGCTCGTGCGCGCCATCCGGAGCGGCACGGGTCAGCAGCAGCAGCAGCAGCAGGATGGGCAACGGCGCGCCAGCCACGGGCACCTGCAGGTCACCGTCGATGGGGAGACCTACGACGTGGCCAAGCTCAAGGTGCTCATCCCGGAGCTGAGGCGGCAGGTCAAGGACAAGGACCGCTACATCGAGCAGCTGACCTCGGAGTTGCAGGAGAAGGACCGGCTGCTCCAAGAACGCACTAAGGAGACCAAGAAGCTGACGGCGGAGGTGGACAAGCTGAAATCGGCTGCTGCACCTGAAGGTCACGGACACAGCCTTGCGCAGCGGCAAGCCCGACATCTTGGCCACTATCGCCGAGGACCGGCAGAGTCCAGGTGGTGGGGAGAGCCGCTCCAAGCGTCAGGGAGTATCTGGGGAGAGTCCCTCCTCCGCGCAGGGTCCCATCGAACTGAAGCATGTGGACAAAGACTTCAGGTACACCCAACGCTGTTGTCCGTTTGGTTTGTAGCTGTCTTGTGTCTTCTTCAGGTGGACCTGGTTGGTTCTTTCAGCTTGTGGTGATGGTGGTGTGGGAAATGGTGGTGGAGATGGTGGTGTATGACCTTGCTGCTGGAGGTGGTTTTGGTGATGGTGCGGCTTTGGGTTTTGTTGCTGGTTGGTTTTTTTTTAATGGTGTTGGAGATGGTGTGACATTGCTGTTGGCAGTGGCTTTGATGATGGTGTTTTTTTTTTTTTTCTTTTTTGAGCGATGTTGGAGATGGTGTATGGACTAGCTGTTGGAGGTGGTTTTGGTGATGGTGCGGTTTTGTATGTTTGCTTGTTTGTTTGTTTTATTAGCTGGTGTTGGGGATTGTGTACGAGCTTGCTGCTGGAGATGGTTTTGGTGATGGTGCGCCTTTTTCTTTTTTTGAATGGTGTTGGAGATGGTGTAAGAGCTTGCTGTTGGAAGCGGTTGTGGTGATGGCGTCGCTTTAGGTTTTTTTTTTTTCTTTTGGAATGGTGTTGGAGATTGTGTATGATCTTGCTGTTGGCGGTGATTTTGATAATGCTTTGTTTTTCTTTTTTTTTTTGTTCTTTTTTTTGAATGATGTTGGAGATGGTGTAAGAGCTTGCTGTTGGAGGTGGTTTTTGGTGATGGTGCGGCTTTTTTCTTCCCCCTTTAAGAATGGTGTTTGGAGATGGTGCATGTCCTTGCTGTTGGAGTGGTGGTTTTGGTGATGTACAGCTTTGTTTTTTTGTTTTTCTTTTCAAGTGGCGTTGAAGATGGTGTATGAGCTTGCTGTTGCAGGTGGTTTCGGGTGATGTACATCTGTTTTTCTTTTGTTGTTATTCATTTTAAATGGTGCTGGAGTACTGCTGAAGCTGATGTTGGACGTGTTAGACGTGGTTTTCAATAATGACGTTGGCGGTGGTGTAGGTAAGAAGTGATGGTGTTGATGATGGTTTTGGGTGAGGGTGGAGTCTCTTTTTTTTTTTTTGATGTCGTTGAAGGTTGTGTATGACCTGGTTTGGGGATTTTTTTTTTTTTTTTTTGGGTTTTTTGTTGTTTTAGTGTGTGTGTGTGATGTGTGTTGTGTGTGTGTGTGTGCGGTGTGTGTGTGTGTGTGTGTGTGTGTGTGTGTTGTGTTTGCTGTGTGTGTTGATAGGTTTTTCTCTCTGTTTGTCTTTTCCGTCTATCTGTGTCCCTGTCCGTGTGATGGTACAGAGGTTATCTTTCACGGTTTGAGCGAGCCGGTGTTGAACCTGATGTTGGTGATGGTTTTGGATGTGGTTCCGATGGTGTTGGAGGTGGTGTTGTAAGACCTTCTGTTGAGGTGGTTTTTTGGACATGGTGATGGTGTTGTTTTTCGTATATGGTGTTCAAGGTAGTCTTAAGGGTGAGGTTGGTGAGGTTGGAGATGGTCATGTGGATGGACTGGTGATAGCATATATGCTGAATGATGTTGTGCTCGTCTGTATCAGTGTTCGTTTGTTTACATACATGTTATGGGTACCTGCTCGGAGTAAAAACAAAACAAAACAAAACAAACAAACTTATATACTTTTCGGTCACCAAAGATACCGACAGTAACAATACCAACAACAATCAGTTTATGTTGATGATGACAATGTATCGTATTTTCTGGGTATTGTTAGTATTCAGCGGGGGGGGCTATTGTCTTCCTTCTTAAACTAATTGTTCATATTAGTCCCTTCCCATCTCTCTCCTTTCTCTCTCTTTCTTTCTCCTCTCTCAGTCTCGTCGATCTCTCATCTCTTCTCTCTCTTTCTCTTTCTTTCCTCCGCCACTTTTTCTCTCTCTCGCATCCCTCCTCTAACTCATACGCACATACACACGCAACGACACCCACATGCACACACACTCTCTCTCTCTCTCTCGTTTCTCTCTGTCTCTCTACTCCTCTCTCTGTCTGCCTCTCCTCTCTATCGACAGTCTCACACCTCTCTCTCGTCTCTCATACATACACACTCTCCACATACACTCTCACCTCACACTCGCCGCGCGCGCGCGCGCTCTCTCTCGCACGCCAAAACACGCATACGCACGGCATACCACAATACACGCACCGCACGCACGCCGCGCGCACGCACGCACAGCACGCAGCACAATCACACACACACACACACACAACACACACCCCCACATAACACACGCAATATATATATATATATATTATATATATATATATATATATATATATATATATATATATATATATATACATACATACATACATACACACACACAAGGGGTTGGGTCCCGGTGGGGACAGTCTTGGCATTCACTCAATAATCCTGTCTGCAGTCTATAGTGTAAATAGTAGTAGCGTCTACTCACACTTGTTGTGTGTGTGTGTGTGTGTGTGTGTGTGTGTGTGTGTGTGGTGTGTTGTGTGTGTGTGTGGTGTTGTGTGTGTGTGTGTGTGTGTGTGTGTGTGTGTGTGTGGAGGAGAGGAGGAGAACAGACAGACGGAGAGGATAAACGAGAGAGATAGGGCGAGCGACGGTCTGTCAGACTTGAGCAAGAAGGTGAGGGAATTGAAGGGATGAGAGTAGCGAGGAAGTAAGTAGTAGTATAGGCGGCGTGGGGGTGGGGGGACAGATAGGTAGTACAGACGAAAGAGGAGAGAGAGGCAAGATAGGGAGATGGAGCAGTCAGACGTGACACAGAGGGGTGGAGGTTAGAAAGAGAGAGAGAGAGAGAGAGAGATGTTAGAGAGAGATTGTGTGTGTGGGTGTGTGTGTGTGTGTTGTGTGGGTGTTGATAGAGAGAAGGGGAGAGAGAGAGAGAGATAGATAGAGAGAGAGGTTCGTATATATATCTTAACGATGACGACCGAGTGACTAGTTGCAAATAAACTAACTACAGAAGAATACCGGCGAACGGTTATCGACACCGGGAGGACAACAACGCATAGAGAAAGAGAGTTAGAGGAGAGATAGAGATGAGGATAGAGGTTTAGATATGAGAGAGATGGTAGGAGAACGTCGAGAGAGCAGAACTAAAGAAAGAATCTCGCACACGTTACGACACAGGGAACACACCGCTAGAGAATTAGAGAACAGACAGACAGACAGACAGACAGGACACAGAACTAAAGATAAGAGTACAACCATAAACACCGAGAGACACACATATATAAGAGGAGGATAGAGGACAGATTACAGAGAGACAACAGTCAGAGACAGAACGATCAGACAGAGAGAAGAGAGGAGAGAACGAGAGTAGATTAAGCATTTACACTTGAAAGAAAGATATACAAGCAAACGTATGGCGACGGAGGTAAGAAGAAAGAGATAGTAGAGAGTAGTAGATAATAGAAGAGAGGATGATTGAGAGAGGAGAGAGTAAGTCAGAACTAAAGAAAAAATACAGCAACGTACCGACAAATCGAGCGGATACAGCACAGAAAGAGAGAAAGAAAGAGAAAAGGGGACAGAGAGAGAGAGAGATAAAGAGAGATGAGAGAGAGAGGTGATAGAGATAATGATAGAGAAGAACTCAGAAATAATGGCGCAAACGTATCGATCCGTACAACCGAGAGACCACCATATATAATAGACAACAGACAGACAGACAGACAGACCGACTAAAGACAGAAAATAGAGAGAGAGAGAGGGAGAGAGAGAGATAGAGAGAGAGAGAGATATAGGATAGAGAGTAGAGCAAACTAAAGAAAGATACCAGCAAATCGTATCAGACAACCGTAGACACATATGAGTAGGAAAAGAAAAA
>JADBJO010005475.1:0-47500 GCA_016801955.1 Conus betulinus
TGATGTTCACATTCAGGCTGAAAATGTTTGCTTTCACATCCATAGACAGAGGATTGGAAGTCAGAGGTATTCTTACAATTTAGTTCCGCTTGTGCAATACAAGTCAAGTTACATTTCAAATCCCATGCTTCATGGGAACTATAAAGAAAGGAAAAAAGGTAAACCAAAGGAACAGAAGAGGCCCACAGCTGCTAACAGTTATATGCAAAGGTAACTCTCTCCAAGTATATACATAGGAGTGGATGATACCACCACCACCGAATAAACATTAACTGACCACTTTTTCCTTCATGAACTGAATGCATGATCATAACATCCGTTTGATGATAAATTTTCAGAGAAATAAACAAACAATAGAAAGCCAATAACATCAGCAGATTAGAAAAAAAAAATTCCAGTCAGGTACCCTGTATTTCCAAACAGATGATCCAGTATGCTGGTAAACTTTTTAAATGGGTCCAGTAGCATGGAGATATTACTGAAATTTGATTAACTTAAAATGCGTCTGACCTAAAAAGAAATTTCAGTCCCTGGTCCCCCACCATTGATAGGTTTATTTGAATTTTGGTGAGCCTAGAATTTGCTTGCCTCTCAAGACCATTTTAGTTCATGGTCCACCTCCCCCCTATGCCACTTAACCAGTTTGATGAATTGAAAATTCAGCTAACTTGAAAAGTAGCCTTTTTTTTCCTTTTGATTTTTAGTAAGTTGTTTTCAGTGGTACAGTAGTATTATTTAAGACCATCAAATACAAATGATGTCAAGGTATGATCATCACAGGACTTTTCTTTGTTGTGATGATGTACTGCCATTGCCTCTATGTGTTTATTGTTTTTTTATACCACATTTAGGTTTTGTCTGCGCTGCAGTGGACAGGGTTTTTTAAATTGTGTTCCGGGTGTATTTTCATTTGTCAGGAAAATGTGAAGGATACAAGTGTGCTTGAAATGAAAAATTACATAAACCCTGCTCTGTGCCTGTGTTGTAGATTGTGTACCCAGGGTGTACTGCATGGGTGTTTGCGTACATGAGTATTTGATTATCTGCATTCATCATCTACATATATATACTGTTTGCGTGTTGCTTGTCAAAAACAGAATAGCTGTCCATGGAAGTGCTGAACCGTCATATTTTGATGCATGTTTTTGTTACAACAGCAGCCACAGTCTAATTGATCAGAACCTGTTTTCTTCTCCAGCATTATGGTGCATGTGTGTTGAAAATGGTATGATCTGGAGCGTGGCTTGAAGCGGAATTATTTAAGTTGCACACCCAGATCATTGACATGTTGAAGTTCGGTACAAAACTGTGAGATAAGCATCCAGGAAGAAATTATTCTGTCAGTACGAGTCATCATTAGAGTTCTGTAAGAATGAGTTGTCATTAGAGCTGTTTAAGATTGTGTGTGGTCATTAGCCACTGTATAAGGATGAGTCCTGTTTAGTGCTGTGTCAGATGGAGGCGTCATTAGTGGTCAGTAAGAATAAGTCGTCATATAAGTGCTGTTTGATTGAGACATCATTATTGCTCTGTAAGATTGAGTTATCATCAGCACTCTGTAAGAACGTTGATTAGTGCTGTGTAAGATTGAGGTGTCATTTGTGCTCTTTAAAAATGAGTCCCCATCAGAACTCATGAGAATGAGTCATCATTGGCGCTGTGTAAGAGTGAGTTGTTATTAACGCTTTGTAAGATTGAGTTGTCATTAATGTTGTGGTGAGATTGAGGCATCATTAGAGCTCTATAGGAGTGAGTTGTCATTAGTGCTCTGTAAGAATGAGTCAACAGAATGGTTTGTAAGAGTGTGTCATTAGTAGCATTTGTGTAAGGAGGAGTCATTAGTGTTCTGTAAGAGTGGGTAGTGTGTCAGTGCTGTGAAAGAGCGAGTTATCATGAGCGCTCTGTGTGTAACAATGAGTCATCAGCATTACTTTGTGGAAGTTAGTCTTCATAAGCAGTCTGTGAACATGAGTCATCGTGAGTATTTTAGAATAGTGAGTGATCGTAAGTGTTCTTTAAGAAGGAGCCCACATAAGTGTGTGTTCTGTAAGAATGAGTCATTGTAGGTACTCTGTTCAAAGAAGATGTCATTAGCTCTTTGTGAGAATGATTCATTGGTGCTTATGGTAATGAGTCATCATTAGTGCTCTGTTAAAATGAGTCATTGTAACCACTGTATAAGAGCGAATCTTCACTAGCACTCTGTAAAAATTAGTCATCATTAGCACCGTGTGAGAATGAATCTTCACTAGCACTCTGTAAAAATTAGTTGTCATTAGTACTGTGTGAAAATGAATCTTTGTTAGTACTCCATGAAAATTTGTCATCATTAGCGCTGTGTGAGAATAGCACTCTGTAAAAATGAGTCATCATGAGCACTTTTTAAGAATGAGTCATCAGAGTTGTTGTAGTGGTGTTCGAAGTAGTAACAGTAGTGCTCAGTGTAGCAAAGATCAGTGTGCTTCATTTAGTAATGTGTACATTGATGATGATAACTCCTGAAACGTATGGACTTCTCCATATTGTTGCAGCCTACGAAGGGACCAGCCCCTCAGGCCCCTCAGGTCATCAACACCAGCGCCCCCTCTGTTTCCGCCAGCCTTGAGCACGTTGTGCGACCTATCTTATCGACAGTATGTCCTCTTTGTTCCACACACTTAAAAAAATTTTTTTTTTTCTTTTTTTTTTTTTTAAAAATAAATCCAGAACCTGGTTACTTGCCAGACTATTTGAAATAAATTAATTACGTTTGAAAGTGCCTTTAGTCACTGAGCGCTGGTCCCACTGCCTGACCTAAAGAATTCTCTGTAGGAACTTGCTAGCTGCTTATATGGAAAGAATGATTTTTGTTCAATTTGAGAAGTCTCAGATGTTATCCATATTCATGACCAACTCCTTTTTTCTTTATTTTGGTCATAGTGAAGAGGATTTTCTTTTTGATTTTTTTTTCAAGTGTCATATTGTTGATGAATATTTTTTTTGTTGAGAGCTGTTTAAGTTCAGGGTCTGTGCCCTAAATTGGGATTTGTATGTTAGCTGTAAGATTAGGCAGACATCTGTGAAGAACTGTGGTTGATGATTGTAGAGAATGATAAGTCAGTGCGAGAAGACCTGCTTGTTTTAAGATGGTCACTTTGTATGTGTGTTTGATTTTGCATTTTTTTTTTTTTATGTCCGCACATACGAGAGGGGCAGTTAGACTGTCAGAGAGACTCCCAGAGCTGATGTTGTAGTTTAGTGTCCTTCACAATCGAAAAACAAGTGCCCATGCAGACATTCTCCTCTGTGCTACAAGGAGGCGCATAATGGAAAGTGTGCAGAGAAAGACTAACCCTCAGCAGGAGAAAGTTCTTTCCCCTGCTGACCTTGACCTGACCTGACCTTTTCAGTTGCGGGAGGACTATCGTGAAGAATATCGTCGGATAGGGCGACCTATTCCTCTGACGGAGGCCATTGACGAGCTGCGTAACGCCTTTGACCTGGCAGAGCAGTCATGTCCGGGCCTGACCGACAGTCTCCTGTCCGGCATCGTCACTGGTCTGGTCTCCTCTTTCCCGCACTGTCAGCCAGGGAGTTGTCCCAGGGGGCTGGCTAAGCTGAAACTTTAGGTTAGTGGTGGTGGAGGGTGTGTGTGAGTGTGTGTGTGTGTGTGTATGAGTGTGTGTGTGTGTGCGCTTGCATGTGTGTGTGTGTGTGTGTGCTTGTGTGCACGGACTTGCGCACAGGTATGTATATGTTTATAAAGTGTGTATGGAAATGTTCGTAGTTTGTGTGTAAGTTTATGCATGCATGCGTGTGTGTGTGTGTGTGTGTGTGTGTGTGTGTGTGTGTGTGTGTGTGTTCGCTCTCTGATGTGCGAGATTATGGTATCAGTCGCAGCATTTTTTTTACTGAATAACAACATTTAGGAAGGAAAGCAATGGTAGAATGTTTTCTTATGGCACAGGTGGTCCCTTCAAGCTTTACAAGGACTGAAGGGGCAGAGGGTCGAATCCCAGCAGCATGAGAGGGAAGCAGAACTTTTCAATCACCGTCATAGAGATGTGTCGTGTACAACCAGGAGATACCGGGATGACCAAGGGATGCCTGTGTGAGGTGACAGTGGTGCGCTGTGAAGGTGGTTGAAGAAGCAGAAGCGGTGTTGGTGTGTGTATGGCACATGCTGGGATGGAAAGAGGAGGGGACTGGAGGTGTTTGGTGTGACTGCCATTCATGTTTTTTCTTTTCGTGGGATAGGATGGGAAGGAAGAATCGGTTTTTTTCTCCCCTGTCGTTATGCTTTTTCTGTCTCTCCTGGAACCACATTTTTACTCTACGCTTTGGTCTTGCAGTTCCTGTCCGTCTCCTTGAGGTCTTTTCTCTCACTTGCGCGTCTAGCCCTTTGTGTTTTCCCGCTTTCTCTTGCCATTATTCCTCCAACTCTCCTTTGGTTTTGTTGCATGTTGTGTCTGTCCAAGTGTCTCTTTCTGTCTTTTTGCTGTGTGGTGGTGGAGAAAGTGGCGGCGGTGTCTGTGTGTATGCGACAATGAAAGACACGGGTGGCAGTGGAGACACAAGGACCAGCAAGAGAAGACATGTGATATTCACTGACTGTTAACTGCGATATATATCACGTCACTTGTTCATCATGGTGATAACAGGAACTGGCTGTCTGATAATACACAGTGTATCCCTGTCAAATCAACATTCCTCCAATTGCAGCAGTAGGTGGGCTCTCGATAGTTTGAAGTCTGCCCGCTTCCATCTGCTGGAACAGCAGAACTCGATGCTGATTAGTTTAGAAGACTAGAACTTAAACCCTGATTGGATGAGGATTTGAACGCATCTGGACCAGTCCACACCGTGGGAAAGCCTTGCTGTGGAAAGTTGTACTGTTAAGCTTGTCTGGAGGCTGGAACTTGATAGCCGATTGGACAGGCAGATGGAAATTGGATTGCCATTGGCTGTGGGGATGAAGGATGAGCAGGGGATGAGGATGGAGGGTGCAGGTTCTTTATGCACAGATGGTATATGTTACAACAATGTCTAATGACCATTTTAGACGGAAGAGAAATTTTCAAGGTTCATTTCCTTTTTTTTGTTTTCTTCATTAACATCTGTTCTTTCAGTTGTTTAATCATATTTTGTGTGTGCGCATGTAAAGGTATTGTGTTTATCTCAGTAATTGTTCTTTAAAACATTGGATTATGTTGGTATTACTTTTGCCCCCACCCCTCCTCCCCTCCGGATAATTTAAAACTTGTTTGTATTTGTTCATGTGATGAAATATGATAAAAAAAAGTGTTCTTACATATTTTGATTAGAGGGAGAACAAACGTGTTATCTGTGATTTGTTTTAAAATGAAGGCAAGAAGTCTTGAGTTCATACATGTATGCATGTATTGGGAATTGTAGAGTTGGAGAGAGAGAGAGAGAGAGAGAGAGAATGTGTGTGCGTGTGTATGTGTGCGCGCGCGTGTGTGAGTGTGTGTGTGTATGACATACATACGCTCGTACCTGTGTAGCAACAGTGTGTATGCAAGCACTTGGGAGAAACTAAGGAGACGGAGAGACAGAAGTCACACAGAGTTGCAGTATTATGTTCAGTCATTACCTCAGATTGTTTTTTTCTCTTTTTTTTTTTGATGACCCCCAGTGTTTAAACAGGAGTAGAGTACACCGCAGCTGTCTGTCATATTCTATGCCACATTTACATTCGCTTTTCTCTTCTTTATGTGCTTCACTGGTCTCACCATCTCCATCCCACATTTGCATTCGCTTTACTCTTTTTTACATGCTTCACTGGTCTCTCCATCTCCATCCCAAACGCATGCAGAAAAAAGGAGGGTGGGGGAGGAGAGTAAAGCACTTTGGCAACCTCTTCATGGTAGCAGCTCAAGAAACCTGTTGTGACAGAGAGGTGTACAATACACCTGTCAGTTTAATACAAATTTGACACAGATGCTCTGGCATTGCCTAATGCGTAAGGTGGTCATCTCTCTTCGGTTGGATTAGTCAGCGGTCAGAGCTCTGATGTGACTTCAGGTCGTGCGCATGATTAGGAGGTCATGCTGCACAGTCTGTTTCAATAGTGGATGTCCTCTTTCAGTTTCTCTCTGAAGAAGACCACCTAAGAACTTGGTTTGATAGAATTGAGGAGGGGAGGGGGGTGGGGGGTGTGGGGGAGAACACAGGCTACATAGCTCAGTCAGTTCACATGCCTTTCGCATTTGATGGTGGATACTGGAATTTGGTTTTACTTTAGTGCTTTCTGACTTTTGTAGTTGGTTAAACAGTCGCTGTGCTTTATATCCTGGATCATTCAAAGACAAATCGAAACACAATGACAGTTTTGATCTTGTGTGCAGCACCAAACCTGTCTTCATGAAATCAGCATAAAGTATACCACCCTTGTTCTTGTTTACTCACACATATGTGTGGTGCACACTTACACACACACACACACACACACACACACACACACTTTTCCCCCTTGCTATGCTGTTTTCCGCTTTGCTCTTTCACATGCTGTCAAGTCTTGCAATAATGCATGGATGCACGCACTAACATCCATGGCCACTGCTAAGAGACATTCATAGATCCTAATATGCAAACGTTTCTCTAGCACTGTTCTCGCTGTCAGTCGTACCTAGATTCAGGAAACTTGCAGTCCTGCTCATGAGAGATCGGAGTTCTCTGGGTGAACTAGTTCATACCAGATTGTTCACCAGGTGATCTATGCTTCGATGGCAAGCTTGGTGTCTTTTCTGTCTTGCTCTTTTTTGTTCATTTTGATACGCTGCCCTTTTGGAGACTTAGAGATGCCAATTGTTAAATCCCCATGCTTGAGGATTAACATGTAGGCCTGGAATCACTCCCCTCACCCCCCCCCCCCCCCCCCCCCCCCCACCCCACTCCTCTTCTGTGAGGTAGAGTGTTGTTAAGGTGTGGATCCTGTTTCCTTGTCATGATGGGTGGGTTCCCTCCAACCACGTCATTTTCTCCCTGCCCACATGCTCTCCCACTCTTTCTCTCCCCCCCCCCCCTCCTCATTTTCTCCCACACTGATTTCTCTTGTGACCTTGGTGTTTTTTTGTTTCCACTGATAGCAGAACGTGGATTGGTTAAACTAAAGCCAAATTTGTGTGCCAATGAAGCACCCTGTACTTGTTGTTGATGATTTTACTCGAGTGTAAGCATTTCTTCTGCTCAGTTCTCTGCTCTCCCCTGCTGATAAACACCCAAAGAACCCCACCAGATCATGCCCACCCATCCTCCACTCCCTCTCTGGACATCTTCTCTGTCTATGTACATAGGATACACAGTCATTCTTACTGAAGTACGTGCATACATGCAAAGGTGTTGGTTTTTAAATCCAACATATACCTATTGCACACAGCATACATGCAGATCTTTTTGCTTGTCTTTTTCTCTTTTGACAGTTTGGTTTGAAGTGTTTTAAATCAGGTTTTGTTTCTTTGTGTATGGAAGTTGATATGAGGAGCCCCCAAAATATGGAACTCTCATTCCCATCTCCACATTCAGTAGTTCTAAGCAACAATGGGCCTGTTCTGTTGATGGAAATTTTTATGTTAGATGTGAGTTTATTGGCTTTTGAACTGTGACCCCTATCAGTCCCTTCATTGCCATAACATTGTGTGCTTATGACATTATATGGCTGGTGGGGATCCCACCATTTTTGCATAACAACCCAACACTGAGTAGTGCTGTCACATGATTCTTGATTTATTTAACGAAACTTCACACTTGAATACATAACTGATTTATCTGTGAGAACAAACCAAGAAAAGTGGTTACTGTTATATATAGGTGTATGTTATACATATATATTGGCCATTTAATCCAAAAATCAAGAAAAGATGCACGTATTCTGGGAAAAAACTCACTATGGCCAAAGCAGAACATGTTTCGGCAGTCAAAGGGTTAACGGATTGAGAAGTGTGGTGTGTACATGCTCAGTTTACTTTCATTATGCATCACATATATATCCATGCATGCATTTTATGGTGGATGACTCGCTGCTAATGTTGCGGTCAGCTGCAGCCAGAGCGAATGCACACGAAAACTCTCAAGACTTTTAGGAATGGCAGAACCTAAATGGCCATCCACAAATGTCAGCTATTTATCCCCTCTCAGAGATTGGTGTAATAAAATGGGCTGGCTAACATCATCTGATAGTGAAAAGTATCATCTCAGAGAAGATGCCATGAAGGAGCAATGGTTCTCTTCCGCTTACAGCAGCTACACAACAGTTTAAGATGGTATTAGCAGCACTTACCATTACAAATGATGATGTTTTTTTTTTTTCCATGAAAATCACTCTTGCACAATTGTGCTGTGAACGAAGCAATTTTACCAATTTGGAACAGGGCAGGAATTCTTTTGCATGGTCAACACAGCAATACTTCTGGAGAACTTGCATCTTATTGGTCTTCCCTATTTCTTTTTCAGATGTGGCAAAGATGCAATGTGTGTCTCGATTCTTTGTGTGACCTCCTTCGCAATGCCATCAGTTATTAGTTATCCCCCTTAGCGCAGTGCAGTTAAGCAACAGAACTGCTAGGTAGAGCTGCAGTAGCAGAGTGCAATTGTGAGGACTTTTCAACCATGATGGGCGCTCATTGTGTTGAAAGAGCCAGCTGTGTTCTCAGTGCTTAGTGCGACCATGAGAGCAGATGTTTCCAAAGGGAAATGTAGGCGATCTTTAAAGTGGCCAGCAGCGCTAGCTAAAAATGGCATAGCTGAATGAGGCCTTAGAAGCATATTTATTTTGCCCTAAGCCAAAGGGAAGAGGTCTGTTACCAGAATCAGTGCTCGGCAGTCTGCACTGTTCTTTGCCTTCAGTCGTGTGGACAGGTGTATGCCAGTGCAAAAAGTGCTTAAACAAGTGCATAATAAAACTGAACAGAGTGTGTACATCACATATTTCAAACAACCAGGGGGGATAGATAAACCAGAATTGTTTCTCTCTACTTTGGAATCGTACGTCCATTTTTGTGGAGAATGTGAACATGTGTTCAATTCTTGACGATTCTGGTTATCTTGAGTGCTGTTGAGGTTCATATATATATTTTGTCCCTCTTCATGTATGTTGTATGTGTATGTGAGTACACATTTGGAGACTGAACTGTGCATATGATTTCTGAGAAAACGTGACTTTTTATGTTTTAAGATTGATTTTGATTTGGGGGGGGGGGGATGAGGGAGGGTGTGTGTCTTTTTATTTGGTTGAAGAAACGTTGCGATTTGCATGTTTACGAGAGGTGTGTGAATGTTGATGCATGTGTTACAAGCATGCACAGTTCAGTTCATCACATTGGTTTTCATTCACACAGTGTGAGAGGGTGGATGGCACAAATGGTTCTGTTGCCACAGTACAAAATTATCATGATGGAGGACTGTACCAAGAGAAAAATGCTTTATACAATTTCCATTGATGATATTGGAGAAATGACAACAGCACAGCAAAATAACCTATCTGATATGTATATATTGGACAAGAGAATATACCAG
The DNA here is from genome assembly GCA_016801955.1 of Conus betulinus. Lineage (NCBI taxonomy): Eukaryota > Metazoa > Mollusca > Gastropoda > Neogastropoda > Conidae > Conus > Conus betulinus. Next base: position 9,514 of record JADBJO010005475.1, read on the forward strand.
ACTAACAAAATAAAAGAACAATACAATATTATGATCTACCTTCACTTAGTCAGAAATAATTCTTATGATATGCAATGAAATGTGATTGTTTTTTTTTTTCTCATGTATCCTTTACCAGTTCTGTATATATCTGTGGCACTACTGTGTATGTTACATAAAAGCATACTATCACTCCAATAAAATCATAACAGTGGTGACACAAAACATGATTCGTTCGTTTGTTTTTCTTTTTCATCATCTATATGGGTGGTCATGTACGAGGATATGATTATATGCATATGACAAATATATACACTGATTTCTGTACAAATACAAACCTTGCTGTACTACTGAGTCATTGTTTTTATTTTTGGGGAGTTGATATGGGTTGAGCATGTGCATATGAGAGTTATTGGTGTGACTTACTGACTTCCCATACTTACCCTTCCAGAAGGAAAAGCCACACACGCACACACACACATACACACACACACACACACACACACTGTCCGTCAAGCAAAGTGCATAAAGTGAACACATTATTACCTGTGTTTGAATTCATTCAGCGACTTTGCCAACCGCATTGTGTGCCAAATGCAGCTGGGCAAAATTGACACGTTCTTTGTGTGCTTTATTTGGTTGATGAAAAAGATCGAGTTGATCTGGGAGTCTTGCCCTCATGGTGAACCCAGAGGCTCTTGTACCCTGCCTCATGAACTCTCCACTCTAGTGACTTCCTCATTTCCGTCTTTCTGCTTGTTCGTTTTGTTTTGTTTTGTTTTTTGTTATGCTCTACTGTTCATCCGTTTTTTTCCCATAGTTTCAACGCAGTGACAGTCCTGGGATGACCCTTTGTGGTCGGCTGGACTGTAAGCAATATTCTCTCGCTCACTCTCTGTGCCACTGTTGCCCACTCATCTTTGTTCTAGCTAGATTTTTCCACCAGTAGAATTTACAGTGTCCGGATTCTTTTTATGATCTTGTGACAAGTACTAGGTAATGAAAATTTGTAAGCTCTGTCCAGACTTAACAGCTGTCAATTCTGCAGTGACATTGTGCCCAAATAGCCTTTTCCCATGGTTCTAGTTGTATTCAGTTAATCTTTTACTCTTTTTGTGTTAACTGAGGGGTGAAAAAGCAAGAGGAGTGCCTGGTATCCTCAGTCACAGCATAGTTTTATCAGCATCAGGGAATTCAATAGATCAGTTATTGCTGTGCGTCATGTTCATTTTTTTTTTTTGTTGTTGTTTGGCTGGACAGGACCCTTCTCTGAACAGAGACAGCCCTGAAAAGGCCCTGTGTTGTTGGTTGGGATGTCATAATCATTACATGGGATTTCTTGAACACCCGTACATAATCTCAGACATCAAAGCATGTGTTTCATTATACCAACAAATTCAGCCCGACTCAGACACTGTGTGGAAAGATGGGTTTTTTTTTTTTATGTTTGATTGTCGGAACATTGTAAAGTCCAAAATGTGTGTGTGATTTTCTCATTTTATTCAACACTTAGGTCTTCAACTATCAGCAGCTGTCAATCCACAACAGGAATCAAATGACAGCAGTATTGTTTGAACGGAAGCGCAATTCATGTTGTCGGAGCCAAGATCATTCAGCAAGGACATTTGAATATTAAAAAACCCAGAGTTTTTATCTCATTTATTAATCAAATCTGGTCTATTTTGGAAGATCCAATCACTAGTTGAGCCAATTTCTGCACATTCATATTTGACCCATAGCGCTAATCAAGCTAATTTTCTGCACACTCATATTTGACCCCTAGCACTAATCGAGCTAATTTCTGCACACTCATATTTGACCCCAAACTTTTCATGGTCACATGTGTTGATCGGCCTCAGGCAGCTTTTTTGGGAACAGTTCCCCGTTGGAACTCGTGCCAAAAAAAGTGTAGAATGATAGTTCAAATGGCTGCAGTGTTGTGGACTGACTGAGAAACTGTGACATTGCAAAGTGTCTCAAACCCAAACGTGGGAGAGAGAGCACTTTCATGAAATGTATCAGTAGTGCAAGGATTAAACCTGTAGATTTGTGACTACAGATTCAACAAAGTGAAGAACTGTCCTAAACTTAACTCATATATTAAACTTGCAGATGTAGTCTCTCAAGCAATCTTCCCCTCCCAAACAAACATGCATTCATTTTTCCCTCTCTTCGGGGAAACACGCACATCATGAACACAAGCTTCTTTGACAAGGTCAATGTATTTTTCTGCAACGGCATAAATGTGTGTAATCTCTATCATCCTCAATGTGCTTCTCTAACATGACTGTAAAACGTAGTGTTCATTTATCAATGAAACATTTTTCCCTTCACAAAAATTCAACAAGATGGCAGGGGGGTGGGGGGGGGGGTGGGGGATCATTGCACTTAGACCAACAAACATACAGGCAAGCAAAGACACGGATAGACTTCTGAAGTATTTGACTACATCAACTTGCAGAGAAATGTCTCGAGTGAGAACAGTTTTTGAAAAGAGAAATATGACGCAAGATCAAACGCACACATCAACACTGACAATGATACGACCGCTGTAACAACAAAACCCAACATTATCTCCAATTCATAAGAAAAGAAAACCACACATGCAGAACTCGAATGACAAAGGAACTGCAGCCTGAGATGATGACACAAGAATGAATCCATGAATCCCGAAAGGAAATCCGAACTGAGGTGGACAAAAGTCAACAAACGGTAATGTTTGCTCCCCTAATGAAACCAGCACAGGCACATGTCAATTGTTAACTCCAGACTTGCACTACTAATCACACGCATTGACCCAGCACACACATAGACAGGAGGTGCACTGAACAAACCGGGAAACTCCCCTTGGGAAGAAGTTTCAAGTTTACCCGTGAAAACATTCGACTTTCACCTGATATGTGAACTCGGCAACAGCAGCAGAAAGCAAAATGTACGAACACCGATTCCCATAGCCTTCAGATCTTGCGCAAGGTGAATGGGCATGGCAAAGGACACAAGCATGGCGTTTCAGTGCCCTTGATATTTCATCTTCCTTATGTTAATAATATCACTAATGAAATGTACAGAACACAAAATACTGGATTGTTATCGAACAGATATGAGCAAACCAACATGTCAATTCAAAGCACAATGTTACCTGACTGACCACTGCAGTACAAAAACCTGCAAAGAAACAATTGGTGTATTAAGTCTAAAGGTCGAAGATCTAAACACTTGCTCCAAACCAAATAAATTCCTGTACCCTTTCCTTGGATGTGAAGGGTCACTATTGTTTTTAACTGAACTCCATCTTTTAATTAAATATTTGATCCTTATCACCACTACAGATTTATTTTGTTTTCATCAACATTTAAATAATAAACACAGCCTTTAAAGTTTAAAATATACACAGATAATGGCTTTGTTCTCGTCAAAGATCAAGAGGTCACTAATGACAGACACCAACTGCTTTTTGATAGTATGTTTGGATCTATGCTAGCTATACAATGTTATGTAATTCCATGCAAAATAATGTACTGTGTCTGTATAGGGCCTATGAGTACATGTCTGAACATGTTTTAGATTGAAACGTTTTTGTGCGTTTTCCTTTGTACATAAACATGACACAATGGAAAATAATACAATATATTATAATAATAGAAAAGAAATAAGACACATATACACACCACCAAACAGCCCTCAAAAATGCTCACTCTATGAGCCACTCCTTGCACATCTCACTTTAAAAAAAAACTCTGATAGCTGATCTTGCATGCAGTCCTATTTTGCCTTTGACAGAACATTCTGATTGACACTTCACTCTCCGACTATTGTTCCTGTGTTGATTGAGCGAGATGATGATTAACTTTATGATTTGACATCCATTCATACAAACCATACTTAAATACTATCATCACTGACTAAAGTTTTTTTTTTTTTTTTTTTTTAAAGTGAACCCCCAACTGCTTTATGTACAGCTGTATCATATACAAATGAATTGTGAGGATAAATAAGTACTGGTATTATTTACATGTTTCTATTCTGAGGTTCCAGAATTTCACTTTTTTTACATTTACCTTTAAATCATTGATAACTAGCACACACCTTGGAAAAGAAAAGAAAAGAAAAATGGAAAGGCCCTGTAATCCATTTGATATATTTGCGCAAACCAAAAACACCAGCATCCTTCTGCAAACTGACTAACAAATAGTAAGTAGTGACTGACCAGTTGAGATTGAGATCTTTTGACAAAAACAATGCAAGAAAAGTCCAGGCCCAAGCAATGAATGATGTATTTACTAGCAACAGTTACAAAGACGAGAAATTTAAAGTGGAATGATGAATAACAGAGAACAATGTTCTATTCTGGTAAAAAGAAATAGTGTTATGAAAGTCCCCCTCCCAACTACTTGCTTCTTATACACACACACACTCAAAGAGAGAGAACAACTTACATGTTCAGTGTGTGTGTGGATGTGAGCAAGTGTATCATATATATGGGTATATGAGTCGGTTGGGGGTGGGGGTTAAATATGAAAACCATGACATAATGCACCCCCAAAAAGGGCAAGAACACGTCAAAGCAGTTGGGTTTTCTGGAACAAACATTTGTAAAGTTATTGGCCATCTGTGTTTGCTTTGTTGTTGTTGTTTGTTCTGTTTTGTATGTTTTTTTTCTCATCAAATTTTGAAATTCTGGATTTTTTTCACAGAACTGCGAATTTCAAGAATGATTCGTAAAATGGTAAATTCCATAAAAATTCAGGTGGGTTGGCAGCTATGCAAGTCACAGACAAACAAGCTAACATACATGGACGATGACACACCTTTGCAGATTTCAGCTGAATGGCTGGCAGGAACAATACAAAGAATCCTTGCACTTATTCCACAAGAAAAAAAAAAAAATCACTTCAACTTGAAATATAGATGTCTGGAAGAGAGAGAGAATGAGAATTCAAAGTCAGTCGACCCTTTCAGTGAAAAGTCAAACAGAAAATAAACTGACACAATGAAATTCTCCCTGACACTCTCAACAACATGGTGAATTCTCCATCACCATCTTAACTTCCCCGCAGGTCTTTTTCACCGCTTTCTGTACAACAACAGTTGTAGGGGAGAACTGGAAAAACAAAGATACAAAATGAAGTCAAACAAATGAACGCTGCAGCACTGTCCCAAAAGGAGAAATAAGGAAGTATTGCAGAACAGTGGTCAACACACACCCTTACTCTAGAAACTCGTGCCATGTGTAGTTCTGGTCTTGCAATACATGGTGCTGTTTTGGTCTCGAAATGAGCAAAATGTAGTTTTGGTCTCACAACTCCCTAAAAGTAAGTTCGATCTCTCAGTGCAGAGGTTCCATTCAAGAAATTTTGGATCGCAAGAGATACTATTATCTGAACTGTGAAGAGGAGGAAATCTCATTCTGGGAACTGGAGATAGTGGAGATATTCTTCAAAATAAAAATCAAATGGTGACAGTTTAGAGAAACTTCTTGAGAGAAAAATGAAGTTAGGAGAGCAGAGAACTGTTTAGAGAAAAATGAGGTGGTAAGAGCTGAGAACTGTTTACAGAAAAAATGAGGTGGCGACAGCAGAGAACCGTTTACAGAAAAATGAGCTGGTCACAATAGAGAACTGTTCAGATGAAAATAAAGAGGTGGTAAGAGCAGAGAACTGTTTAGATAAAGCGAGGTGACGACAGTTGAGAACTGTTTAGATAAAATGAGGTGGTAAGAGCAGAGAACTGTTTAGATAACAATGAGGTGGTAAGAGCAGAGAACTGTTTAGAGAACAATGAGGTGGTAACAGCAGAGCACTGACTAGGGAAAAAAATGAGGAGGTGACAGCAGAGAATTGTCAAGAGAAAGAATGAGGTGGTAAGAGCAGAGAACGAAAAATGAGGTGTTCAAAGCTGGGAAATCCTCCGAGAAAAATGAGGTGGTGAGAGTCAAGAACTCTCTCCAGGAAAATGAGGTGGACAGCCCCTGGAGCTAGCTAAAAAGATAGGGATCACAGCAACAGCAAGGGAAGAGCTGATCTGTCAATCTCCTGTTTAATTTTTTTTTTTCTCTGAATATGGCCAACAGGGACAGCGGGAGCAAAGTGTCATGACTAGCTATTATGATGGTAATATACCATGTAACATTTCCTATGCCTCTATAGTTCCAGAACGACCATGCCATATAGCCAAAGGGTGCATTACAACTCTCTAAGGCTAACACTTTCCTTCCTCAAGTCATCATGCTATTAGCTCTCTTTGGGCATCCATTCGAGCTATAAACATCTCTCTCTTCGTAGAAAAAAAGCATCCTTCCTCCTCAACTACTCTTTGCTCAGTAACAAACGCAAACAGAACAGTCCTGTGTGTGTAGCGTGCCAGAGCAAGAACGTGACATCCATGAAATGTTCCTCTACTGTTAGTCAAAGCATCGGCATCTTTCTGTAGAAAGCAGGTCATTATCAATGGGTCCTAGTTTGGGACAGACCATCTTGTCAGCAGCGCTTCATCACATCACAAATCAACAACCTTCATATGATGCCAAAGGTCAACCCTGATCGCAGGAAACAAGACTCAGGAATGTGAACAAAGACTTTGCCTCGTAACACACACACACACACATGCAGGCACGCACGCATGCGCATGCACGTGCGCACACACACACACACACACACACACACACACACACACACACACACACACACAAAATCTGGAGACCCTGACCATGATTTCCTCCACACAGTATCATGCATAGCTACAAACACTCCTTAATCTTCAGAGTGCTTCCTGGGTACAACGACAGTACCCAGACACAAATGAACGAGTCTCATACCTCTGAAAACATTAGATGTAAGCTACTTAAATCTTGCCTATTTTTGCAAATGCATGATTTACTCTATGTCAGCAAATTTTGCTGTCTGTGCATCACAAAGGAAAGAAGCAAACTGGCTGCATCATTTGAACAAACACCCCCGATGAACGGGTCCTGGTGGTCCCATACCTTAAACAGCAGTAATCGGATACTGCAGTGCACTGAATATGTTTTTCCGTAAAAGTATACACTCTTAAGGACCCTTTTGGAAGTATGGGTTTTGTACAACCTACAACAGCTGGGTTTGGATAAGCACAGTAAAAACACAGAGTTAAGCTTATGTAAAATGTATGGGGCACTGAGGGACCCGCAATTTCACAAGTGTATGGTCAAGAGCAACATCTGTGAATTTTACATAACATAGTCCAAAACATGTACCTGGGCACATGTTTGACATCATCATGTTTAAGGCAAAAAAAAACCCCCCCCCAAAAGTTTTCAACACTGATGAAATATGAAGGAGGACATATATATATATATATATACATATACAGAAATGACTTTGAAAGCACTCAAAACAGCTGCGAGACATTATCCTTTTAAGTACCAAGAGAAGCAGGCAACACTTTCTGTCACATGTTCACCACCACCTCCAACCATCCGTACAGTGCAACACATACATGTACACACAGACAGCCACACTAGCAGCAAGCGAATTTAAATCAAACACGTTTCCTATCCCATAAACTTAATGGCACTGAACGATGAAAGAAGCAATACTGTACACAACAAAAGCACCCCACCCTTCCGTCACCTGGCCCTCCTCTCCCTCTTCCTCCACACACACACGTCGGTGATGAACACAACCTGGAGTAAACAAAAATCAAGATGACCCATTCTGGGCTACCTTTTTTCCTTCAACGCCTTTTCACTCTCCCCCTTCATTATCTTGCCTTCATAGTTATAAATCAGTTACCGGCCCAGCAGATTGAAAAAATAAAAAGCAACAAAATGCACGAATGACAAATGACAAATCCAAAGCATCAAGGGGGGGGAAAGTTTTAGGAAAACAGTTGGAGCATGTGTGTGTGTGCACACGTGTGTGCGTATGTGTGTGTATATGTACACATATGCACTTGTGTGTGTGAGTGTGCGTTTATATATATCAGTGTGTGCGTGAGTGTGTCCGTGTGCTGTGTGTGTGTGTGTGTGTGTGTGTGTGTGTGTGTGTGTGTGTGTGTTTGTATGATTGCGTGTTGCTACGTGTATCAACTGTGTTCTTTTGAGTGTATGTGTGTGTGCGCGTGCATGCATGCGTGTGCGTGCGTACGCGTGTGCGTGCATGAGTGTGTGCGTGCATGCATGCATGCATATGTGCGTGCATGTGTATGTATGTATATGAGCGAGTGTCTGCTAGTGCGTAAATGTGTGTATGCATGTGCATATAAGTGTGCAGTTATGTGAGTGCATGGGTCTCTGGGAGAAATGTACAGGGTATTAGACAAGCAGAAAGATTCTGTTTCAAAATTTTCATGTGAAAGACATCCGCAAGAAAAAATCACATGCATTATTACCCAACTTTAAGCTTCATATTACAACATGATGGCATGAATTTCCCCTCATTACACAGAAAAGAGAAACACAGGACTGGCATCTGCTAGTCTCCCTGGAACAAGACAAAAAAAAAAATCGCTGGACCACACGTGATGAGACTTCACAATAATCCATACATATCTACCAACAAATCATTCTGGGAGATTTTTTTTTACACAACACACACACGCACAGACGCATGCACATGCATACACACACGAACACACACATGCACACTATATCACTGCCCCATTCCCATAAGCACATCCACCCACACACAGATTTGTTCTTTAGTCTGCTTTCTCCAGCTTTTCTTCTTCTTCTTTTCATTTTTTTTTTTTCTTCTTGATTAACACAAATCTACTGAGTAAACTAGTTGAACACAAGAAGACACCTCTAGCCACAGCACAAACACAACCAGTACACCTTCCCCTCCCCCCTCCCACCCCACCCTCCACCACCACAGTGACCCACCATGACATTTACTATCCATGACTGTTGGGTTTCCCGTACTGGCTGACCCTTCCTTTCTGGAAGTCCACCACCATGACCGTGATGTTGTCCGGTGAACCGCGGTAGTAGGCCTGCAGCACCAAACTCTTGGCGCCAAAGTGAGGCTCCGACAAGCGGTCCGAGACGAACTCTGCCGCCTCCTCATTGCTGAAGTAGTCCCACAGGCCATCTGTGGCCAGGATCATGAAGCTGGGCTCCAGCTCGTGGAGGTTGAAAGTCAAAATGTCAGGGTCGGCGATGATGAAGTGTTTGTCCTTGAGGGGAAGGTCCCCGAGGGCTCGAGAGGTGGCCAGCACCCCGGCCACACGCCACACTCCGTTGAAGCTGATGAACCCCCCTGCCTGCTGAATCCGCATCCTTTCTTTCACCTGGTGAGGGGGGAACCACAATGGGAAAGAGAGAGAGAGAGGGGAGAGAGAGAGAGAGGGAGAGAGAGAGAGAGAGAGAGAGAGAGAGAGAGAGAGAGAGAGAGAGAGAGAGGTCAATGGTGAGTAATTAGAGGCAAACAAGTTACAAGAACTAAGTCAATGTGTGACTATCAACCGTGTCAAAAGTCAGAAGTCATTTTCCATCGCAACAACAACAACAATGAAAAAGAAAAATAGAAAATCAAGTCAGAGGTCAAGTCAATGACCCAGTTTCAGATCAACGCCTATGTGGACTATCGTCACTCTTGTCTGGAACACTTACTAGCATAGATGAAGAGCATCTGGGGTGAAATGCATTCTTAGTACATTGTTAACATTAATGTGTTCCATATGGGTATAATTCGTGTGTGCGGCTTGGCTGGTGTCGGCGCCACCCCTACCCCTCCTCTGTGTCTCCCTCCCCCCCCATCTCCACCCACCTCTGTCAACCCACTGGATGTTGGGGAATGATTTTTTTTTAGCCCCAGCAGCAGAGAGAACTGACAGAGAGAATAGTCTGTCTGTCTGTCTGTCAGTTAAAGCTGTCATTGATGTTATGATGTACACAAGCTATGGGAAAGCAGCCAGGGGGCAAGTGACACTGGCCATGACAACCTATGACTTTCTCCACCTGTATCAACTGACAATTGCTTCTCTGCATGACACGTGTCAGTGTTATGTGTTTTGTGTGTTTGTGTGTGTGTGTGTGTGTGTGTTTATGTATGTGTGTGTGTATATGAGTGTGTGTGTGTGTGTGTGTGCGTGTGCGTGTGTGTGTGTGTGTGTGTGTGCATGTGTGCGTGCATGTTTATGTGTGTGTGTGTGTGTGTGTGTGTGTGTGTGTGTGTGTGTGTGTGTATGTGTGTATGAGTGTGTGTGTATATGAGTGTGTGTGTGTGTGTGTGTGTGTGTGTGTGTGTGTGTGTGTGTGTGTGTGTGTGTGTGTGTGTGTGTGAGTATGTGTGTCAACCTGTCTGTGTGTATGTTGTCTATCTCAGTATCTGTCTGTCTAACACACCACGGATGATCAATAACTGCACAAAATCACCAAAAATTACTACAAAAGAAATTATTTCAAAACTTTACATACAACCCAAATGGAGATTTATAGGTGCATGTACACATGACTGTACATACATATTCACAAAACACATACTCAAATATTTACAACTGCATCCTCACTTTCTAGTCACCAACAGTGTCAAATAACTGATCATCAGGCACATAAAAAAAAACAACAACAAAAATTGAAAGGATGTGAATATGTATACAATCAAGGGATGTGAAAAGAAGCAGAATTAACAGCAAGGAGTCTGGGTTCAAGACCCTATTCCATTCCAACTTATTACTCATGTTGAAAACAAATAGCTGTCTTGTCACAGCTTGGCACTTTCTCTACATCATATTTCTAAGACTAGACTTGCTAAGAGTTATTTCATTTTTCGCCAGCCACTCAATAAAGGTCTAACAAAACATCCCAGCTTTTCTGGATCAATAAAGGTCTAACATCCCAGCTTTTCTGGATCAATAAAGGTCTAACATCCTAGCTTTCCTGAATCATAAAGGTCGAACATCACAGCTTTTCTGGATCAATGAAGGTCTAACATCCCAGCTTTCCTGGATCAATAAAGGTCTAACATCACAGCTTTCCTGGATCAATAGAGGTCTAACATCCTAGCTTTCCTGGATCAATAAATGTCTAACATCCCAGCTTTCCTGGATCAATAAAGGTCTAACATCACAGCTTTTCTGGATCAATAAGGTCTAACATCCTAGCTTTCCTGGATCAATAAATGTCTAACATCCCAGCTTTCCTGGATCAATAGAGGTCTAACATCCTAGCTTTTCTGGATCAATAAATGTCTAACATCCCAGCTTTCCTGGATCAATAAAGGTCTAACATCCCAGCTTTCCTGGATCAATAAAAGTCTAACATCCGAGCTTTCTGGATCAATAAAGGTCTAACATCCCAGCTTTCCTGAATCAATAAAGGTCTAACATCCTAGCTTTTCTGGATCAATAAAGGTCTAAGATCTCAGCTTTCCTGGATCAATAAAGGTCTAACATCCTAGCTTTCCTGGATCAATAAAGGTCTAACATCCCAGCTTTCCTGGATCAATAAAGGTCTAACATCCTAGCTTTCCTGGTCAATAAATGTCTAACATCCCAGCTTTCCTGGATCAATAAATGTCTAACATCCCAGCTTTCCTGGATCAATAATGTCTAACATCCCAGCTTTCCTGGATCATTAAAGGTCTAACATCCCAGCTTTCCTGATCAATAAAGGTCTAACATCCCAGCTTTCCTGATCAATAAAGGTCTAACATCCCAGCTTTCCTGGATCAATAGAGGTCTAACATCCCAGCTTTCCTGATCAATAAAGGTCTAACATCCCAGCTTCCTGGATCATTAAAGGTCTAACATCCCAGCTTTCCTGGATCAATAGAGGTCTTCAATTCCAGCTTTCCTGGATCAATAAAGGTCTAACATCCCAGCTTTCCTGGATCAACAAAGGTCTAACATCCCAGTTTTCTGGATCAATAAATGTCTAACATCCCAGCTTTCCTGATCAATAAAGGTCTAACATCCTGCTTTCCTGGATCGATAGAGGTCTAACATCCCAGTCCTGGATCAATAGAGGTCTAACATCCCAGCTTTCCTGGATCAATAAAGATGCAACATCCCAGCTTTCCTGGATCAATAAAGGTCTAACATCCCAGCTTTCCTGGATCAATCACTGTCTAACTTCCCAGCTTTCCTGGATGAACATCACTTTGTACAGCCTATCTCCCTGGACTGACCTGGTTACTCTTGGGTCCATACTTATCCTGAAGGGTTTGAGCAATCCTCGCGGTACCCATTCACAGGTGCTCCATAGTCCCAGCATGAAGTCAGTAGGGGACCTCCAGAGTCCCCTCTCCTTTCCCCTTACCTCCCCCCCCCTCCAATTCCCTCACCTGTTTCGCCCTACCCATCCACCCACTCACATTACAATTAAAGGAAAATCTAAAAGCACCTGCTGATGCAGCTGAATACCTGGTTTGTTTTGTGAGGAGGGGTAATACATCTGAAGCACTTGGGGCTGATTTGATCAGGACGTTGACGTCCCACACACCCCCCAGCCTCAGTCCTAGAGGAACTGATTCACCTCTGCATACATCAATACACTTTCATGCATGCAGCTGTGCTCGCAAACACACTGGTATAGTTTTGTTTCATGCCTGAATGGATCTGCCCATCAGTTTCAAAAGCATTGTAGTCACTCCCAAAGGAATACGGCGATATCCTATCTGCTCAAGTGAGAACGATGACACTTAAGGATGTGTTGCTGACAACCTTTGTGAGTTCAGACGGATGTGAAGAGGCCATTTACAAGCAGCAGGGATTCCTTGATCCTCCTCTTTCATCCCTCTGTTTATTTCTTGTTTTTTTTTCCCACTTCCTTATCTCTCATGCCTGCTCTCTCAAAAGCTCTCTCCCCTGTTCATTCCCAAGCAGTAGTCCACAAGAAACTATCAGCCGCATATTTCCCTTTGGCAACCCATCACAGGAGACTCTTTGTCACCGCTGAGTTATTTCAGCAACAGCAATTAGTGTACACTTGCACAGATGTTCCGTACAACTGTAAAACTGTCTCCTCTATGACAGAGATCATTGCACTGTCCCTGCAATGACAGTCCCCCCGCTGCAGAGACTTTAATATCGACTCATCACAGACACCATGTGTGGAAAAACTGGAAACTGCGCTCACCCCAAGAGCTTGACAGGAAGAACTTCAGAGTGCAAAATAATTTTTCTGAGTTTCATTATGACAACTGAAAATGATTTAGATGATGATGATGATGATGATGATGATGATGATGATGATGATGATGATGATAATGATGATGATGATGAAGATGATAATGATGATGATGATAACGATGACGATGATGCTGATGATGATCATGGTGATGGTGATGATGATGATGATGATGATGATGATGATGATGATGCTATGGACTTCCATGCTGGTTTGGACGATGTGAAAGAGTTCCACTATATGATTGGCTCCCTTTATAATGCATCCCAAGGTCAACCAGATTGCAGTAAAGCAGACACCTACGATTCAACACTGGAAATGTTAGCAACTATTTCAAAGTTATATCTTTGAAAGTTAAGCGGATGAGTTTTGACTGCATAGCTCCACTCTACCCATTTGAGCTGAAGCACATACATCTCTGGACAAAACAGGGCAGAGTTAAACAATCTGGCAATAGTGCCCATCTGATGGGACTGAAAACCTGCTTCCTGAAAATGTTCTGTTTTCTCTGGAGAGAGGGTAGTCATTGTCTTCAGATCATGAAAACTGTACGCGACAAAATTTATATGATCTATAACATTGGTTTCCATGCTAAAAATAAGCATAAATATCACAAAGCTAAAAAAAGAGAAAAAGAAAACGACAAAAAAAATCAGCTACCACCACCACCACATACTACTATTTTCTTATTTCATTCCCGAAAACCATTTTCAAAGCACTGAGAAATGGAGTTAAGTATTTTCTTCAATTGAGAATGAATGTCTGAAAACATGTTTGCGAAAGAGTGAAAGATGACATTTACGAATGAGTTGCTGGGGGGGGTGGGGGGGGTGGGGTGGGGGGAGCAGGCGGAAGAAAGGCATTAGCCTTGGCTCTTAAAAACAAAACAAAACAGAAGAAGAAGAAGAAACAGGTCTGGTCACTATTGGTCTATGGACAAAAAAGAATTCACCATTCAGTATAACACTATTCACCATTTCTCCTCACAAAAGTAAAGCCAAAGTAATGTCATGCTAAGCAAGCTATTCCCTTTCCCGTGGGTCCATCAACACCATACTGTACCACTGACATAGGGACAGTCTCTATCTGCATCTATCGGTGTCTTTTATTTATTTGTTTTCCTCCAACAACGCAATCTATGCAACTGTCCATTTTCTTTTCTTTACCAATTTCGTGGTGATAATTGTTATTTTTCAAGCTTTTTCTCTTTTTGCTGTCCCATCTTCTGTGCCACTTCAGTGGCATTGCACCCACGCTGCTCATTCCGACACCCCGTCCACAGCACACGGCCCAGCCCGCTGCATTCCCAGCACCAGCAATCCACAAGGAGCAATGTCAAGAAGCAACCAACAAGAGGAGGAGACACTGCACTGCCGCCAATGATTGTTTGCCCACTATCAATATCCTCCATACCCCTCAAGCTGGTTGAGCGGAAATCAACTTTGTTCATTTACTGCAAAAGGAGCTGCCTGGCTGTTTCGGGGAAAGCTGTGAAGAGCAGTATGGGAGGAATGCCACACAGAGGACCCGAGGAGAGCAAAATACACACACGCACATTTCACACACACACACACACACATGTACACACACACACACACACACACACACACACACACACACACACACACACACTGTTTGACATTCAGCTGACCTGGTGAGGTTTATGGTCAAAGGAGAGGGGAATGACTTTGCCATGTCTGTCACAGATCACGCCCCGGGAGTCCCCTGTGTTGGCCACGGTCAGCGTGGAGTTCTGCACTAAGGCCACCAGGGAGGTGGTACCTGAACACACAACATGCCACTTCATTCAAAGTCACACTGGACATCTCATGGGGGAGTGGGGTGAGAGAGGGAAGAATGTGGCTACAGAGATACATCCATGTATGTACACGACCACATATAAACAAGGCACAGTAAGGTGTTAACAGGTTAAGACAAAGGCACAAAGTCAATGGGTTCAGGCAGATCTGTTTGATATGTACAGGAACTGATTAAAAGAAAATACAGCAAAGCGATTATTGAAACATTCCATAATGTCCTAAACACATGCACATGTACACCTTGTCAAGAGAAACTTTAATCAAATTGTAAGGCGTGCGCGCACACACACACACACAACACTCTATCTCTCTCTCTTGCACGCACCTTTAACTACACACAACATAACCTTCCCACCACCTCTACTACACACATTCCGACTTGTACATCAGGACTCCTACACATGAAAAACAAAAGTCACTGACATTCTAGGGAAGCCTGGCAAGCACGCTCACCTTCCCCCCCTAGAAAAAAAAAAATTGAAACTTGCTTTTCAAACAGTGTAAATGGACATGAACCTGAACACTGAATGGCATATCATCCACTGTTTTGGTCTGACCATGGGCAGGACCACTTGTTCATACAGCTTTTGTCAGTATCTTCGACTTACCTAGCATCTTGGGGATGCACGACATCAGAGAGTGACACTATTTTGCTTTCAAGAGGGTAGGCAAAATGGCAACTGCCTGATCTCATGAAGAAGTTTACAGTTGATTTAGTGATACATATCTTCTGCTAGGTTATCAAAATCGGAGGAGTGCTGTGCAGACTACACTGCCACTTCTTCTTTTTTTTCTTTGATTTTTCCTTGTTCTTTTTTAAATTGTTTTTTTATTCTCACCTTTACATTTTACTGAAATCTGGAAATCTGCAAAGAAGTGGGAGTCCAACTGTACGCACACACCACAACAGAATTTTCTTTAATAATAGTAACAATGTTACCCCAGGTTATATGATGTCACTTTATAAATAACTGGAAAAAAAAAAGAAATAAAAAGAAGTAGCTAGGTCCAGTACTAATGACCTAAAGACCTAAAACCATAAAACAAAAAAGAAAAAATTTAAGCCTTTCACTTTCATAGAGATGTTGGCTTCTCTTGATATCATTTCTGTTAGCATGAGTCAATTAATATCATGCATGTTTACACATGCTTTCCTTACATTCCATTTTCATTACGCATTAAAAAAAAAAAAGAGAAAAAAAAGACCAGCTTAAAAAAAAAGAATGATGACACTGACTCTGATGCATGTATGGACATACCTGACATTTCTATGGGCATGGAGGATCTGGCCAGTTTTCAGTAACTGTTTATCAACCTCTAACACCTGATCAATGAGCATGCGACCAGCATTCTCGATTGCTTGTCCATTCTCTGACTGCAGGAGACGAATCATCAGACTCTTCAACAAAGTCTTTTCCACAAAGTCTGCTGCAAACTGCACACAGATACATGTGTGATTAGACATCATGTACACTGACCTTAAATAACCTAAGCTTCGTTAAGACACTCTCTTTCAATGTCATAATATATCGTCAGCAGGAATTCTTCTATGCAAGCAATAATCCTGAGAGAAATATACAATCCTATTCATGATCCAGTTTTGTTCTACAATGTAATTTTTTTATGTGCTGTCTCACTAAGAAATAACTCTGGTCACAATACATTTTTCTTTATTACATACACCATAAGTATAACCCTAAACTGCTTGTTTAACAGCAACTTCCAAAGTTATGCAACGATAAACACAGGTGTGTTGTTCAGGTGTTGAAAAAAAACAACAACTAACAAACAAAAAGAAAACCTGAGATGACAGAATTCTATCAATTGATCTGTTGTTTATCAACTTTAATGATTTTGATGTCTTGCAAAGAATTACAGATGCATTACTAATGTTGTTACTATATCATGCATTAGAATTTAGATCATGCACAAATATGGCATGCGTGCTCACACACATAGACAAACACAGAAACACACACACAGACAGACAGGCACACACACTGGCATGCACAAATACCATGTATGCATTCACAGTTTGCATTCACTCATTAAGCTTCCTATCATATTCAGTGAGTCACAATCTGATTGGTTTTCAGTTTCAATTTTACAGATGACTGATGCTTCAGTCGGCTCCTTCCATTGCCCCCTGTCAGCCTTCCTATGAAAGGCTGCGAGTGTGTGTGTGTGTGTGTCCTTCATTTAACATCTATCCACTATTTGTGATATTGGACAAAAAAAAAAAAAAAAAAAAGTGAATGTGTACTGTAGTAATTGCGAGCGTGCACATAATGTGTGTATGTATGGGTGTGCGTGCACGCGAATGTGTGTGTGTGTGTGTGTGTGTGTGTGTGTGTGTGTGTGTGTGTGTGTGTGTGTGTGTGTGTGTGTGTGTGTGTGTGTGTGTGAGTGAGAGAGTTGTGGATGTGTAAGTGTGTGAATATCTTTACACAAGTCAAAAGAGAAGATTAACATGAAACAAGATACTTATAACCAACAACTAACTAATCAATTAAAGTCAAAACGGATGACAGTACTTATTAAAGAAAAAAAAAAACAAACAAAAAACAAACAAACAAAAAAAAAAACCTTTGCTTCCCCCCCCCCCCGCCCATTTTATCCACCCCACCCCCCTTCCTTTCTTATCCCCCGCAAATAAAGTTAATAAAGAATGTTATAAGTATTTTCCAATAGGGGTGCGTTCTAGGAGACTGAAAAATGGTCTGCACAGTATTTTGCTTCAATACTGGAATTATTTTTTTCATATCACTGCATGAAATAATATGAACTGGAGTAATTTTGTTTCCACATACACAGACTACGTTTTTTTTTTTTTACATATTTTGTTTTTAAATGCATTAAGTTTCCACCTGTGCATTAATGAGAGTAATTTGCTATTAAGATTAAATTTCTCTTTGATTCTGTTAATATCAAACTGTTCTTTCTCGACGTGATCTACCATACTACATTCGAAGGCTTTCCAGATATGCGACTTAACCAAGTTACACTGTTCATGTACTGATATGGGGAAAATCAAACAGTTCTGAATCAAAACTATTTTTGGCTCCACGTTTAGCTGCCCTGTCTACTTTTTGATAATAATGAAAAGAACAATGAAGGAATCCAGCAAAAAGCTACATGGGTTCCTCCTCTTGCAATTAACATGTGTATCATACAACTTATCTCTATGATCATTTCAGGTCTTGTGTGCAATTGAAAAACTTTTAATGCCTGAAGAGCTGATTTAGAATCAACAGAACAGAATTTGAAATATGTTTTTTTTGAAAGTTTAAAAGGTAATTTAAAGCCAGGAGTATCGCTGTTAATTCTGCTGTAAATATCGATTTGTTAATTTCGATATAAAATGATTTCTCTACTCTTAAGTCTGGTATTAAGAATGCACAACCTGTTTGTTTATCAATGCACGAACCGTCTGTGTATATTTTCAAATAATTTGAATAGTTCTTTTCAACATGGCATTTGATATAGCTTGCTAACATGTTTATGTTTTCATCTTTTTTCATATTGGTATGTTCAATATCAAAATGTGCTTTATTAAGCTCCCATGGTGGTATAGGAGAAAATAACAGTCTAATGGATAGAGCATCATCATCGATTGAAACTCTGGAATCAGTAATACTTTTTTGACGTGTACGTTGCCAGAGTTTTTTGAGAAGCTATAGATTTTGCTCTTTTAGGAAAATCAATATCTGACCTCATTTTTATTTCAGATCTAATGTGCGTTTTATTAGCTGTACTCTTGATAACAAATTTACAACATGCTAACTCTCTGTATTCATCTAAGGGAAGCATCTGCGCTTCATAATACGTACGAGAAGAGATGATGCATGCACTGGAAGGCCAAGTGCTAATTTCAATGCCTTGCATTCAATACTTTCAAACTTTTTCAATAAGTAATTTGGGAGCGCTAAAGATTACTTCTTGGGCATATGTTATTTTCAACCTCATTAAAGATTTACATAGAGTTATCAGTGTAGATGAATTCTGTCCCCATTTTTCTTTTGCGATAATTTAAGGAAATTTAATATTTTCCTCGCCTTTGTTAATAAGCATTCAATATGAGCGTTCCATGATAGTTTAGATGTGAAATGGATTCCTAGGAATTTAACTTCTGTCACATATTTTATTTAAGAGGTGTTTTGCCCAATGTAAAAACACTAAACAGGCAGTTTTTCTGGATTATTACCACTATTGAAAAGAATTATATTGTTTTTTCAATAGATAAGTTTAATCCATTGTTTTTTCAATAGATAAGTTTTAATCCATTTAATACATGTATTCCGCCATCCTATTTAG
This sequence comes from Conus betulinus, assembly GCA_016801955.1. Lineage (NCBI taxonomy): Eukaryota > Metazoa > Mollusca > Gastropoda > Neogastropoda > Conidae > Conus > Conus betulinus. The sequence continues at coordinate 28,735 of JADBJO010005475.1, forward strand.
TTCATCTTGATAGGCTGCAAGTGTGTGTGTGTGTGTGTGTGTGTGTGTGTGTGTGTGTGTGTGTGTGTGTGACAGTGTGTGTTAGTGTGTGTGTAGTGTGTGTGTGTGTGTGTGTGTGTGTGTGTGTGTGTGTGTGTGTGTGTGTGTGTGTGTGACAGTGCGCACGCGCGCGTGTGTGTGTGTGTGTGTGTGTGTGTGTGTGTGTGTGTGTGTGTGTGTGTGTGTGTATGAGAGAGAGAGAGAGAGTTATGATGAGTGAGTGTGTGTGTGTGTGTGTGTGTGTGTGTGTGTGTGTGTGTGTGTGTGTGTGTGTGTGTGTCTGGGATTGGGAATGCCAAGAACCCTATTTCAGTATAATTTAGAACATGCTACAAAATTCCCCAAAGAGATAACATTAATTTTCTTCTGGTTGTCATCTTGCACAATAAGTGATGAATCAGTAGTTTTTTTCCAAGTATCATCAATAACTCTATTGCAGTTATAAATTATTTTGTCTTAAATTACTTTACTTAAACATCTAGTCTTCACTGAGTTAAACAATACCACAGAAAGAAGACAAAGCAATGCTTTACAATATAATTTACCAATGAGGTACAACTACAACAACTTCATTTGATCCATCTGGAGCAAACAAAACAGACTGAGAAACTGATATGACAAGGCTCCAAGACCTGGTGGCACTAACATAAATTTATAAAGCTCTTTGAGCACAGGGCATGAGAGAGTAAAAATACTAACATTTAGTCGAAACTTTGTTAAAAGTCTATTGTATGATGACACTGAGACAAAAGCTAATATTCTGGCCAGGATATAGAGACACGAAGAACAAAAAAGAGAGAAACATGAGGTCAGAGAAGGAAGGGAGTGGTTCTGACTTACTTCAGTTCAGTGTGTCCACTCTAGTCTGGAAATCATCGTCCTTCTACGTTATAGACCAGTTAATCTAATTTGTTTTCCACTATCACTCACAGCCACAAACTAAAACCTTTTAATGCCCTTATCAGGTTACAATTTCACATGTAGTGAGTGCACTGTATAGGCATGTATTAAATATTTCCAGTATTCCAGTATTGTAACTGTAATCTCCCTCAGCAGATAATATATATAATATACAATGTATCTCCAAATAAGTTCTGAATTAAATCTTGTTGTGGGAACAGTCTTATGCAGCTCTTCTATGCACCTCCCTCTATCAACTTTTTATTTTTGAATATTATTAATGTTCCACATGTGCTTGTTATGTGTCTCTGTATATGTGCTAACTCTCTGTGTGTGTCTGGATCTCTCTCAGCGTTTATGTGTGTGTGTGTGTGTGTGTGTGTGTGTGTGTGTGTGTGTGTGTGTGTGTGTGCTCAATGTGGGGGCGGCGAAGACAAAGCCTCTGGGTGTACACATACACACACACCAGTATAATGTTCTCACACACACACACACACACACACACACACACACACACACACACACACAGAGTCTATATGCATACACACCAGAGAGAAAACACACACACAAACACACACAGACACACATACACACACAGAGGCACACACACGCACGCATCCATGCAGACACATTGGCAGACAGTGCCCAACACACACACACACGGGGGGGGGGGGGGGGGGGGGGGGGGGGGGGGGGGGGGGGGAGTTATCAATAATCTTTTGCAACGCGTCTTAGGATGCGCTAAGTTGAAATCGGGTTGTAAAGTTTAGTACATTTGCCTAAGTCCTACAGTCGGACGGGCAGAAGTAAATGATTCACACACGCAGAAGTCTAACCTCGCCTCCGTGCCCATCAAAAATGCCGTAGATGGACGTTCCCGTGTGCTCAAAATCAGACACTATATTGAATCGATCTTCCATGTGAGGTCGTCTCCCTTGAATGGCAAACACACCCACATTTTCACGCTTTAGTTCCCAAGAAACCTTGTCTTTGCTTCCAAAACCATCGTCAGTATTTTCCTTTCCAATCTTAAATTTTCGTCCATTTGAAGTGGTCCCGTTTGGCCATCGATTTTCAATTGCATCTTCACACGAGCACTCTGCATCATTTTCCACATATGGACGTGCGGTAAGAAGTTGTACAATATGAAGATGAAGGCCATCAAAAGAATCATCTCTGTGCTGAACACATATAGCCGGATAAATCTGCTCACAACTGACACCAGCGTCATGGTGGCAGTTATGTCAGGGAACCAAGCGGGTTGCTGTGTAATGACGTCTTCAGGCATTCCACATCACGTCGCGGCCATTGTTGTTTTGGTTGAGTATAAATATATGATTGGAGCAAACGAGCTCACTGTAGATTCAGCAGCGGAAAACTACCGGAACACCCTTTACAGCCACAGGCACGTTAGTGCATTTTATTTATTTATCTACCTCCGGTACAACTTACTACAAGCCTTTCCAGTTTTGCTACTTACAACACTAAATCGCCGAGCAGTTTCCGCTTCAGTTTGATCAAGGAGGTGTCACAGCGTGCAAGACTTAGTCCATATGCTACACCAAATCCGCTAAATTTTGATACCACACTGCGCATGATTTAAAGCTGATGGATTATTGATGATTAAGATGAGAGAATTTAGATGAGGGTCTCGTGGATACTGCTAGCTGAAATGACAAAACAGAGCACGCAGAACAAACAGGGAGAAATCCCCGAAGAAGGATGTTCTATCTTCATTTGGTGTCGTAAGCAGCATTCGTTTGGAGTTATGAGCCTGTAATATTTCATCGTGGGAGCAACAGTTACCCTGCTTGTTTGTTACTAACTGTTTACTGTTCGCTGCCTCATTTATGATTTTTCTGGTTATGTTTCGTGGGATGTATACTCATCAGGGCAAACGTAGATCGAACCAATCCTTTTCGTTAGTGACATTGAGGTTTAACGTCCATACTTTCTAAAGGTCATTCATGTTGTTTATAGCCTAGATGAATGCGAGGGGCTATAACATATGACCATTTTTTAAATGGTTAAAAAAAAAAAAAAGGGAGGGGGGGCGGGGGGGGGGGGGGGGGGGGATGGGGATTGGGGGATACATGCTTATAGCCAATACGCGACATTAGACATTAAGCAAAGTAGTGTTTTGACAGGATCTTGATTGGTAATACATTACTGCTTCAGTTCTCTTGCAACGACTTGTTTATGGAAATTATTAACAAGCCTAGCTCTCAGTTCATACAAGAGGCATGTGTGCATTCTCTGTGGAAGAATGTTCTTATTAACGAAGATCAGCAAATCATGGGCGGATTAGTTTTGTGTGTTTCTTTCTCTCAATCTGTCCACTTTAGGTAATAAAATCTCATTCAGAAAGCTTTTGCGCTGGTTATAATTTGTCTTATTTGATTCAAAAGTGCATGAGAATGACAAGCACGCTATTTGTCGATGCACAACTTGCGCGATATTCCAGGTAGGTTCAAGATAGAGAGTATACTATGTGTGAGTGAAAGTAAGGTAAGTTTAAATAGAACTGATGTATATAACTGCAAGCGCACATAATGTTTGACCCTTCTGCTATCCCCCCCCCCCCCCCCCCCCCCGCCCCCTCCCTTCATTTTCTCTTTCTTCCATTCTTTCTGTTCTTTCTTTATTTTCTTTTTCTGTTTCTATCCCATTTTCCTGTTTCCTTCACTATGTTGAGGCCTTTTCTTTTCATTGTCGTCTTCGTTCTTTTTCTTCTTTTTCTTTATTTCTCTTTCTATTCGTCTGTCTTTCTTTCCTTGTTGCAACAAAGTTAGGTTCAGGTTCAGGTTCATAGGGACAATTGCTTTCCAATTATACTCTAAAACTGGCTTTACATGTCCCTTCTATGTGTTATCTGGTCTTTGTAGGGTCAGGTCTTAACTCGTTCAAGTCTTTTATTTATCATAGTCAATAGGAATATTGTCAACAATTAAAATATTTCATAGACTTGGATCAAACCGCCCCTCACTCGTCTTGTTTTTAGGGTAGTCAGTCCAAGAGCTTTTAACCTACCTTCATAGGGAAGATTTTGTGTATTCTTTACAAGCTTAATTTGTTGCTCTTCTTTGTACTGTTTCCAAAGCAGCAGACTGCCTCTTTAATCGAGGGTACCAAATTGTATTGCCATATTCCAAATGCGGTCTAACGAAAGCCTTGTATAGTTTTGTAAAAATATCTTTATCTGTGTGAATAAAAGTACGTTTAATTTTACCAATCATTTTATTAGCGTTATTTGTAGAGTTTTGAATATGCCAGAATCAAAAGTGTCACCAAGATCTTTTTCATAATCACATGTTGAAATATCTGCACGCTCACCAGTATTACTGTTTAGCATTGTATATTGATATCTTGGGTTCTTACGTCCAACATGTAACACGTTGCACTTGTCTGCATTAAAATGCAAGTTCCATGTGGTAGACCATTCGGATAAAGTTATCAATATCATTTTGTAATGTATCATGATTATAAGTTGTATTGTAAGTTTTTGTATCATCTGCAAATATTTTGCAAATACTTTCCACCGAGTTTGGCAAATCATTTATAAATATTGTAAATAATATGGGACCCAAAATACTTCCTTGTGGTATACCACTTACAATTTCCGTAAAATCTGAATATGAACTTCCTACTCTGACTCTTTGCTGTCTTTTAGTTTAAAAAAATTCCTAATCCATGTATGCACTCTACCTGTAATTCCATATGCTGATAATTTCACTAAAACCCTCTCATGGGGAACAGAATCGAAAGCCTTTTTAAGGTCTAAATAAAGTATATCTACATTGTTGCCATTACCTAAAAGTTTGTAAAATCCTCCATGACAAGTAAAAGTTGTGTTACACAAGATCGATGTTTACGAAACCATGCTGGCATTCTGTGATAAATTGTTCAAGGTCATATGATCTACGATCACATCCCGTATAATCGATTCCATAATCTTACATACAATTGATGTAGGACTAACAGGCCTATAATTTCCAGGATCTGTCCTAGTACCTTTTTTTAAAAAATAAAGCTGTTACATTTGCAGACTTCCAATCCATAGGTACCACACCTGATTCAATTGACGTGTTGAACAAAATATTGAAAGGTAATGCTAGCTCATTATAGAACTCCTTAAGACCTCTTGCAGGGATCATGTCAGGTCCACACGATTTATTAGGGTTATATTTTTAAGCCTCTCTCTGACTGCACTGGGTGTAATACACATGTCAGTTACGGTGACTCCACTGGACCTTGAACCAGCTTCCAAGATAGGAACATTACTGGTATCTTCTTTTGTGAACACACTAGAAAAGAAGTCATTTAAAGTATTTGCCTTAAATCCTCATCTGACATGCTAAATCACCAACTTTTGTATTCAGTGGACTAATGCCAATATTTGTCTTGGTCTGGGATTGTACATACTTCCAAAACTTTTTAGGATGAGCTTTACAATTTGACGCAACTTTTTTTTCGAATTCGATTCTTTCTTTTTTTTTCACATTTATTCCTCTTCCTTATATACTTCATATACTCACTACCTTGTTTAGTGCACAGAAACAAGTTAGTTTCTTGCTTTCCGCCCCCATCACCTTTTTCTTGCTATACATATTTTCTTCCTTCTTTCTTTCGAGTCCTCAGTCGTGAGTGATGCTCAACATTTTCATATGCCCTCGCCTTCCCTCCTTTTTTTCTGTATGTTGTTTAAATGCAGTCACACATGCTACAGGCACGCTATGACACACATACAAACAAACACACTCGATCATGTTACGACTCCGATTAGCTTAATTGAATACTGAGGTGTTCAAAACTGTCCTTGAAAGAATGGCACGGACATAGTATGAACTGGAAATAGGATGGTATACCTCCTGACGGACAACAACAGCAACAAAAACAAAAGCAACAACAACAGCAATAACAATGATGATGAGATGATGATAATTACGCTGCTGCTGCTGCTGCTGATATTGATCCTTTGTTAGATTGTAGAGTCGGTAGCAATTTTGAGTGACATAGCCAAAAGCAATGCAAGATATATATATATATATATATATATATATATATATATATATATATATATATATATATATAGAGAGAGAGAGAGAGAGAGAGAGAGAGAGAGAGAGAGAGAGAGAGAGAGAGATTTTTTCGAAAGGGAATAAACTGTAAGGCAAGGAGACGTTACCGGTCAACCATGAACAAGAAAGTCAACCTCTGTTCCTGAGATTAAACATTCGAATGCTCATAATTCCACACTAATAATGGGTTGAACGCATATAGGCCTACATCTAAAACACATACAGACGAAACGCACATAAAACAAAGTATGAAAACTCTTCCCTCGCCCCCCCCCCCCCCCCCCATCCCCCTTACACACACAAACGCATGCGCGCGCGCGCGCACACACACACACACACACACACACACACACACACACACACACACGAAGTTTCAAGCTTGATTCAAAGTGGTTTATGTTATTTATATTCCATCCGACCGCGACTGAGGGGCCATATCGGAGCTGTCATGTTGTGAAAGTCAGTTCTCAGAAACAAATCCAAAAATCCGTGACAGGTAAACTCGGTGTTGTCGATAGAAGAAGACATGGAGAGAGAGGCTGGAAGACAGGCAATGACTATCTACTAGCAGGCGCAATACCAACGGTTCTTCCCGCTGCCAATGGCGAAGAAATGTGCAGAATGCTGAAGCAGTTCTATGTTTATACTGTTCATCTGGCGGCTCAGTACTTTAACATTAGTTTTCACTGATGTTTTCATTTCTGCCTGCATTCAGTATACTTCGAAACTTACAATGTATTCAGTCGGACTGTTACATTGAATTGTGTTGTATTTTGTATCCGAGTAACTTCTATATCATTCGTTTTGGACCTTCAAGCGTAGGCTTAATTATGTTCTTTTTACACTTTGATTTGGTAATCACTCTTTATATTGCTACCTTCCATTTCGCTTTTTCCATCCTTCACTGGCTCCTTTAGGAATCCCCCTCACCCGCTGCATTAGCAACACTGAAAAAAAACAACAACAACAAAAAAAAAAAAAAAAAAAAAAAAAAAAACAATAACAATAACAACAACAACAACAACAACAACACAAGAGGATTAATCGCCACTAGTAAAGATGTAGACTGTGACCACTGAAGAGTTCTCATCCAGGAATGAATGTCGACTCTGATCAGACAGAAACAAATGGTTCTGTCGGTTCAAACACGGAACACAACGATTCTCCTTACTGTCAGTAAATTATGTCATATTTATATTTCAACGTCGTCTTTGCATTCCATCATTCCCTTTCCCCCCTCCCAGCTCGACCCCGCTAAGCCATCACTTCATACTGAACGAGGACTTGTTCTTCTGCGCCCGTGTTTCTCTATGCTTATTTCCGCTGTTTGTTTGTTGTTTGTTTGTTATTGTCCTGCCTGAAGAAGGCCAGTACGTCGAAGAGCGTTACTTCAATGTTTGTTGCATTCATCTAGCGGTTCAGTTCTTCTACAGTTATTTTCCTGTTATGACTTCCGCCTGCGGTCACTACCGACACACTTTGAAACCACTTAATATGTTTTCTTCTAACTGGGCAGGACTCAGTGTGTAGAGGTCTAAAGGTCAATGCAGCTTATTGCCAGTTCCGACATATACTGCTAATGTTACAACATTTATTATTACTAAATTGCAGCTCTTGTAACCACTTCTATCACAAGTACTACTGCTACATTCTATTAATGGTAGAGTGTTTTCATCAAGACTGATTTGAATGATTATATCATTAAAACAAAAACCAGGCTCGACACTGTTTTCCCTGATATCATTACTACAAACCGTCTTATCGTTTAAGCTTGTATTTTTTAACTAAAAAAAAAAAAAGTAAAAAAAAAAAAAGTAGTAGACTGAAATTAAACTACAGATTCAGTATTTGAGTTTTGCACAACTTGGAATGAAATACGTTTACAATATTGTTAAACTGAAAATTCGATTACTCAACGTACAGGATATCTTTGGGGAAATTTTAGTGCTATTTAAACACCGAGTTCGACGCAATACACTGACGAAACTGAACATAATGATGTGCCTGTAACATAAATTATACTCCAAGTACCTGTTGTGCTGACGCCACTACAGAACTCTTTTCATGAGGAGTTGAAAGACTTGCCAGCTGACCAACCTACGATGGCGACCATTGGAGTTCGCCTGGACGGGCACAAAACAAACTTTGTCGCATGCATTTGCTTTATCAAAGACCTTTGTCGTTGACGCATGTCGCTTAGGTTGTGCAGAATTCATGAAACTAGCCGACTTGTACTGTGCAACTTGATACAAGACAGTGCCGAGAAGTTTCCAAGAGTTTGACAAGTGCGACCCTCCAGTCTCCATTTTGATGAGTGTGTCGCGGTGTCACGACTGCTTTGTCAATTTGTGCTTGTGGACCAGGCGCACGAGTCGACATCAACCTCACCGTCTTTATTGAGATGAGAGTTAAACCGAGAGGTAGTGGGTTTGTTACACGCAGCGGCAGTCCTGAATGTTTTGCGTTGTTGATTCTAGCGAATGAGTGACAAGGCCACCCACACCCACCTGTTTCCGGAAAACTTTGAGGAAGGGCTCTAGTGTGATCGAGCAGACGACACCAACTGAAGTGACAGCGGTCTGGCGTCATAAGCGAGTCGCCAAGCCTGTATCATTAGCTTACTTGCTTTCCACGAGGACATGTGTTGCCTGCGGTCATTCTTACAATCTAGCCATTCTGAGTCCGTGAACGTGATTTTATGAGATGAAATCTTTAGGGAACCGCAAAGGGTCAGTGATTCTGTTAAGGTACTGTTCGATCAGTTAATCTAAGTAACTCAAAGAGACTGTTTCATGACTTTTTAACAAGGCAGTCAGCTTCAGCTAGAAGGATCAGGATCAGGATCAGGAAGTGTACTCATTCTTACCAGTTCTGGTGGTTCTCAACTTTTTTATTTGTATTTTTGAACTTTCACAATGAAGGAATACAAAGTAGTGGTACTTGGGAGTGGTGGTGTGGGCAAAAGTGCCCTGACAGTCAAATTGTCTCAGGAACTTTCATGGAAAAGTATGATCCAACAATTGAAGATTTCTATCGTAAAGAGATAGAGGTGGACAGTGCCCCCTTCTGTGTTAGAAATTCTTGATACAGCAGGGACGGAGCAGTTTGCGTCCATGCGAGACCTGTACATAAAAAATGGCCAGGGTTTTGTCATTGTGTTCAGCATCACAACATTACAGACATTCCAAGACATCAAAACGATGCGTGAGCAGATTCAGCGAGTGAAGGGACAGGACCGCATTCCCATGATCCTGGTAGGCAACAAGGCAGATCTTGAACATCAGAGAGAAGTGCCACAGTCAGAAGGATCTTCATTAGCCCAACACTGGGGATGTCCATATTTGGAAACCTCAGCTAAAAGCACACAGAATGTAAATGAACTGTTTATTGAAATTGTTCGAGAGATGAACAGCTCTCCAGTGAAGGAAGTGAAAGGCTGCTGTAGTATTCTTTGAAGTCTGTCCATTGTTATTATGGTGAGTATCATATGAATATTGTGCTACTGTGAAAAAATACTTAAGAAGGTTAACTGAAAGGCACAAGTGTAGAACTTTATTAGAAAATTAAATTGTGTTTATACCATAACTTTGAAAGTGAAGTATTGCTCATCTCTATATTTCTTGAATGACAAACATACTTAGACAGTCTGACACAAAAAGACACATGTGCGCACACACTCACACTAACACACACACACACACACACACACACACACACACACACACACACACACACACCCTGCCTGTCTCTCACACAAATCCACATGCACACAAAGTAACACACACACAAACACACGCGCGCACACACACACACACGCGCATGCACACACACACGTTCACATTCTCACACACACACACACACAAACACATACAGTCACAAACACACCCACGCACAGGCATGCGCTCGCTCATGTGCACACACACACACACACACACACACACACACACTCACACTCGCATTCTCACACACACACACACACACACACACACACACACACACACAAACACACACAGTCACAAACACACACACAGGCGCGTGCTCGCTCATGTGCGCGCACACACGCACACACACACACACACACACACACACACACACACACACACACACACACACACACACATGTACACTTACACACATGCACACATTGAAACATGCCAGACACATACATGCGCAAACACATGCACACACACACACACACACACACACACACACACACACACACACAGAGTGACAGTCTGACACACACACACACACACACACACACACACACACACACATGCATACACAGTGACAGTCTGACACACACACACACACACACGCATTTTATATAGTATGTATACTTCCTTGAACTCTTCTTGTCATGCTCGCTTCTTTCTCTTTCAAGACTCTCTTTCTCTTTCAAGAGCTCTTTCGTTTCATATACTGTTAAGATAGTAATGAATATTTTAAATACATGTGTATGTTAGAAACTTTTCCATGCATGCGCATGTGATCATGGCTCACACATTTAAAATGAACTATGTAATTACTGTTCAAATTTTTTATTTCTAATCAGAAGGAATGGTTTACATGCATCCAATAGCTGAATCAAGAAGATTTGAATACTAGTACAAACAAAACAACAGCATAAAAAGAGAAAGAAAAGCATTTCAATTATTATCCATTCTAAAATTTATGTTTTTTTATCATTTGTCAGTATGATATTAGTTCAAAATTTGAACTTCACTGACGGTTAGTAATAGAAATTGCTCATCATTATCTGATGAGTTTAATTTTCGTTTAGTAGACTGGTAGAGTGTTAGATGAGCTCCTATTGAATTTGTTTCATGATAAACAAAATGCCCTTTATTAGTGTATTTGAGTCAGCTCTTTAGAATTCTGTAGTTTGTATTTAACCACAGTGAATCGAAGTTTGCTGTTTAAGCCTGCAGATTTATGGGGTTTACAAGTCTGTGTAAAAAAAGAGACGCCTGTTAATTCTTCAGTTTCTTTGACACAACAGTGCGTGCAGTGCTTCTCACACAAGAGAAGTTTGATATTGAAATAGACTATGCAAGCCAAGCCATGTGGCAAACTTAAAAGGGAAAATGGCAATGTTGGCTATATGGCTGGAATGCAAATGACATGATTCACATCCTTTATGACGACATGATGAAATTTAATATTTTAGGTCATTTGACTGCTTAAAAACTACAGCCAGCATGAAGCATAGGTTGAGTCTTATCATTGTTCTTACAAATTATGTGTAATTGTAGGAGTCTGTGATACAGAACATCATTCATGAATACTTTTTACATAATACAATAGTACTAATACAAAGTAGTAGTGGTTAACAGTAAATAAAGTTATCTAGGTAAAGTTCCATAGTCATATTGCCATAGCTATTGTCTAAGGCACAGCATAATTTAAGGAAGGTAGAGTCGATCCTTTTCCCTCTGGCACTTTCTCCTTCCCTGACCTGAAACAAGCTACTGCTGGGTGGATAGATAATATTTTCCAAGCTGTAAAAATTGGATAGATCAAGTGAGTAGTTTGAACTCACAATGTCAGCTCAGCAGGCAAACATTCAAGATTCTCTTCCTGTGTTTCCTTTTCTTTTTCTGTCTTCTTAATTATACATTAATGTTGTGTGTGAGAGGTTGAAAGGTGGGGGATGAGGGGGAGTGGGTATGTAATGGGGATGTGGTTGGGAGGGGTAATTTATTTGATGGTTTGATTGATTGGTTGTTTATGATATTTAGCATGCTTTTTTTTCCTTACGTTTTGCTTTAATTTCTTTAATAAAAAAAAAAATTAAATATTATATAATGTTTTTAATCTGCCCAGAAGGAAGGGCGCAAACTTGACATTACCTTGTTACCCTTAAAGTTGTTTTTCTTTTTAAAATTGTTGTTCTTTGTCCCTGTCTTTTTCTTTCTCTCCTTAGCTCTCTGTCCCCCCCCCCCCCCCCCCCCCCCCCCCCCCCCCCCCTATCACTGTGTATCTGTTTTATATCTCCCTCCTCTGTGTATAACATGTGTGTGAGTGCATGTGTGTGTGTGTGTGTGTGTGTGTGTGAGGAGAGAGAGAGAGAGAGAGAGAGAGAGAGATCAGATGTCACCATTGGGATGCATGCCATTTTTTAGTTTGTTTGCTTGCTAGCTTTGTTTGTAACAATTAACAAAACAAAGATCAGCAAGGTCACTGAGCTGATTGTTCATGGCTTTGAATATAACTTGAAGTCTGCGGAGGAAGGCTCGCCTGATACATTTTAAGTGGACAAAGGTGGAAGGCCCCGGCCAGCCTCAGATTGTCAGTCAGCCGCCACAGAGTAGACAGTGAGCTTTTGAAGTGTGTGGCTGGGCCTGCCTTGCACACTGATACAGGCACAGATAGTGGCACAGTCACACTTCTGCCATGGTAAGCTTGAAGGGCCACGGACTGACACACCTCCTGCATGTCAACCTCTTTGGAACGCAGTCTGTCCAGTTACATTAATAATATTGCAAGTTGGTGTGGTTGGGGGGTGCGTTGCACACTGATATAGGCACACACAGTGAGAGGCACACTCCCACTTTTGCCATGGTAAGCTAGAAGGGCCTGGGACTGACATACCTTTCAGCATGTCAGCGTCTTTGAAATGCTAGCTTTCAAGTTAAATCATCGATATAATAGTAAGAGAGAGAGAGAGAGGGGGGGGGGGAGGGGAACAACTTTTCTGACCTTTTCAAGTATTAATTGATTGTCACTGAATGTTATTCGCTTTTACAATGTACTACTAGTAAAGTACCAATTGATCAACACTCAGACTGTAGTATGATCATCAAGTGATCAACATTCTTGGTATTTGACATAGTTCTGTGAAACTATATCTCATTTGATGGAACCTGATTAAACATTTGTACCTGGACTCTCAAGAAAGACAGACGAAAGTGGAGCTTTTGGTTACCATCCGGCAGCCTTCATCAGCACTGTTCCCCTCTGTCTGTCTGTCTGTCTCTCTGTGTGTTATGCTCATGTGGATTTTGAATTTGTCAAGAAAAAGAAGAAGAAAATATAATGTTTGAAATGAAATTATCAATTACCATGCAGTGACTCAGTATTAAGATCAGATTAGGTCTTTATATATGCTTAAGACAATGATGTGCTTTACCAATGTGTTTTAAAGTCACGAACCATTGCAACCGAAAAAGAATGATAATAATTGTTGTTATTGCAGTAGGCAGTTACAATTTAAAGCCAATTTCGTCTCTGTCTGGAGCTCACCTCCACAGTAGTTCCTCCATACTTATGTTACAAATGTCAGAACAACTGTGTGATGAATGGTTATATCTAGCTAATCAATCCAGTACATTACTTGATATTTTGGAAATTCTGGAGTCTAGTTTTGCTTAAATTAGAATTTGCCCCCAACCTTGCCATTGTACCATCAGGTGGTGTTAGTCACGGGGAGGGGGGGAGAAGGTGAGGTGGGCTCGGGGTGGAGGGACATTTTAATGGTCAACGCCAAAGGGGTTGACATGTGCGGTAGTGACAGCCGGGAGGGAGAAACTTGGTGGGGGGATGTAGAGCAAGATAGGGGGAACCCACTGGCTCAAGTGGGGGAAGTGCTTTAATAAAGTGTGGCCTGGTCCACTTATCAGTTGATGTGTCTGAGGTACAGAGATAGGCCCCTGGGCGGCTGGTGTACAGCCACTGCAACCTGCACAATCGTCAGCAGAGCCTTCACACACACTTGGTGATTGTGTTTTTTGATATAAGCTTGTGTGCACGTGCACACACACACACACACACCACACACACACACACACACACACACATACACACACACACACACACACACAGGCACTCACGCACCCACCCGCACACACACACACACACACACACACACACACACACACACATATGTATACATACTCTCTCTCTTAGATTATCTGCACACACACACACACACACACACATGCGTGCGCGCACGCTCACACACACTTTCTCTCTCGCATTCTGTCTCTTGTATGCACACATACAAACACACACACACACACACACACACACACACACATACACACACACACTAACACTAACACGTACACACACACACACACACACACACACACACACACACACACACACACACATGCGCGTGCACGCTCACATATACACTTTCTCTCTCGCATTCTGTCTCTTGTATGCACACATACAAACACACACACACACACACACACACACACACACACACACACACACACACACACACACACAAACAAACACACACACACATACACACACACCATTACACAATCTGCCTGTAATCTGCATTAAAGTGGGAAGAGGTTAAATTGAAGAATAACAACAACAATACAATCACAGTCATATACAATTTACAGGTGATGAAGTCGAGTGGGCTGGGGCACAGAAGGCTACTGTAAAAGTGTGATTCATTATGGAGGAATAATTATGGCACCTGTGTGTGTGTGTTTGTGTGTGTGTGTGTGTGTGTGTGTGTGTGTGTGTGTGTGTGTGTGTGTGTGTGTGTGTGTTGTGTATGTGTGTGTGTGTGAGATTACTGCCATGATAGATCTATTGATCAAGTCAACTGTAAAACAGTGTCATACGAGTACTGAAAAATCTAGCAACATTTTTGGTAGAAAAATTGGGAAATTTGTGTACTTTTTCTTCTATTGTCTTCAGAAAGGGAGACCTGTGTTTGCATTTAACAAAACACAAAGAAATGCTGATGTTGATTTGATCATGCTTTGTTTGTTTGTTAATTCCATACGCCCAAAAGGAGTGAAAGGTTAACATTCAAACTGGAAAACTACAAAATCGACTGACAACTCGTAAAGAGTTTCTCTGGTCCTGGTTGTTGATCATGATGTCAGCCTTGACATGGCATCTGCAGTCAGCTCTCTGGGATTAACAGCTGACTTGACTAGAGACTTGTGCTGTCTGTGCAGTGTGATGAGTCAGCCCATGTGTGTTCCCAAAGATAAAGGGATCAAGGACAGACTATCTATCAAATGTTCTATTCTGCTCCAGGAAAACCATTGGCTGTGAAGCATGAGCCCGTGAGGGGTTACCTTGCAGTACAATGACCAGATAATGGTAGTCTTTATCACCTGGCTGTTCGTGTTAAAGAGGATTGCTGATGGCTCGTTCATTGGGGAGAGGGGAGTTGAACTTGAAGGAAGACTGGACCAGGTGCCTCTTCAGAACCGGTGTAACTGGGAGACACACACACATGTACATACATGTACACACACACACACACACACACACGCACACACACGCACACACATGAACACACATATACACACATGTATACACATGTATACAGACACACACACACACACACACACACACACGATACACACACACACATGCACACATACACACACATATATGTACACACACACACACACACACACACACACACACACACACACACACACACACACACACGTACACACACACACACACACACACACGTACACACACACACTCACAGTCACACACACACATACCCCCCCCCCCCCACACACACACACACACACACACACACACGCATATACATATATATATGTACACACACACACACACACACACATACACACACACACACACACACACACACACACACACACACACACACACACACACACACACATGTATACACACACACATGCACAAATACATGCACATACGCACACATTTACACACATACACACACACACACACATATCCATGTGCACAAAACACATCACACGAGCGACAAACACATACTTGCATTTACACTTGCATGCACATGTGCTGTGTGTACAAGGCCTGAAACCAGTTTATCATCAGATTAACTTAACAATGTACTTAAAAATGAAACAGTGGATTACACTGAGAATAAAAGTTAGATGAAACAATCAAGTTCAATGTAACTATCATTTTAAACTCAGTAATATCATAACAGAATAATCAAAATGAAACCAGTCTGTCTGTCTCTCTCCCTCCCTCCCTCCCTCCCTCCCTCCCATTCCTCTACCTTCGCACACCCTTTTTTCTGTGCCATACCTGGTGAAGACATACCATTACAAACTGTCTCATTTTGCAGGCATGGACATGAAAGTAGAAGTTGTATAAACTGACCTAATTCCATCACTTTGTGTGCAGGAAGATGTGAAAGTCTTGACGTTTGCTTTTTTCTGTGAAAAAAAAAAAAATCCCAGTTTTTTGAAATGCCTCTTCTGGGACTGAAAAGTGTGTAATTTATCATCACAGCTCTTTGTTTTCTCTTCCAAACCTCTTCTGGACAGGAGACCTGAGGACACCATATGTTTTATGGGAAGTAGTCAAAGCTAGAACAGAAACACACCCCTCCCTCACATATGATAAACTATCTCTCTCTCTCACTCTGGCTAGATCTCTCTGCCTTTCTTTCTCACTGCTTGCCCGTAGATGTCTTCTTGTAATGGCTACATGTGCATGTGTGAGTGCAAGAGTTTTGTGCATGTGTATGTGTGCGCGCATATGCAGACAAACATATGCAACACGCACACATGCATGTGCACCAACAAACTCTCTCTCCAGACACACACACACACACACACACACACACACACACACACAGTTGCATATACTGTTATTCATCAACTAGATAAACGAGAGAAAACCAGCAACATGGAAAAAGAACAACAATAAAAGAATGGGGGAAGAGGGCTAAGTTCTGTCACAGAGTAAGAGTTTTTCAGGGAGGGGAAAAAAAAAAAAACAACCCCCAACCCCCCCCCCCCCCCCCCCCCCCCCCCCTTGCCAAAGTTGCCAAAGTTAAAATACACAAAAGACAGAGGGGAATTTTTCACCCCTTGCTCAAGGAGGCTGACACATGAAGTGTCAGGAAGGAAACTGTCAGTGCTCACTCCGATCTCAGCCAGTGACATTCTTCTGATACTGTCGTCATACCACTTGTGACTAATTGCCATCCCGTGCTCTCTGACTTCCAGCTTTGCCTTTGCTCTTTCGGTTTAATCTTTTCACTATTGATTGATACTCTTATTCTTTTTGTTATGAGATCAACACAGTTACCAAGTTAGTCGTGGGAAGGATGCGAGTGAGTGTTCTCTCTCTCCCGACAGTCGCACCATCATGTCCATCCAATGGCAGCGCCCTTGAATTCGCTGGTCAAACAGACTGGCAGAAAGTTACTGTGGCTGTTGATGTGGAGAGGAACTCAAAATAGAGATCAGGAAGAGAAGAGAGCATGAAGAGCCACAGAATTTGAGTCTTCTGTTTCTTGATATGAATGAGGGGGGATGAAAATGATGCTGTGGGGTTCCATTCTAGTCAGACTGTACAACAACAGGGCTGTACGCTGCTATGCCTTTCTCATTCCAGTCAGCAAAGAGATAAGACACCTGTAGAGTTGGTCGAGGAATTTGCGTGACACTCACAGCACTAGACCCATCTGTTATGTGGATGAGACTTGATTCTGTCACTCCAGTCTTCCTGTTGGAGGCCTTATATTAATTAAACACAGTCAGCAGTGTGTTGGGTCTGGTTGGGGCTGAAAAATCCCACGACCAGATGCCGTTGATGGGAATTGAACCCACAAGCTCTCAGCATGTATGTCTGTGATGCTAACCACTGTGTCTAGATTGCTGGTGTACAGGTGTAAATGACTGTGATAGGAGGGAGGGGGGTGGAGGTGAGAGGTGAGAAGGTGTGTGTAAAATTACATATGTGTATGTAAATTTGTGCTTTTTTTTACATATTCATCTGGCAGCCTGGAAGCACAGACCTTTCATCTTGGTATGATGCAGATGTTACAATTTGTACAGAAAGATCATACCATATTATGTTGGGAAAAGGAAAGCTTTTTAGTAGACAAACAATGCCAATCTTATCAACGTCTTAATCAGCATCGGTCAGGAGAGCCAGAGCTCTTACTACTGTGCGGTAAGTTCTGACCGGCTGGTTTCAGATCAATGACTGTGGAGTTCATATGGACACTTTCAATTTTCCCAAAAGTGAACAGGTGAAAGTGCCCAGGCTGCAGTGGTTTAACATTATCTGTTCCAAAAGTTAGATGCTTGTCAGTGTTTCTGGTAGGAGAACAGAATGATCGGATTGGAATTGATGTTGATGCTCTTTTCCTACCCTTGGGGAAATAAGGCCAGTCAGGCTTGGAGAATGCGAAGGAGGAGGTGGGAGAAAACAAGAGTAGGGGCAGAGCTCAGGTTGGGATTGGCGGGTGGATGGGGGAATAGGAGGGGGATGGTGGAGGGAAAGGACCTGTCTGCTCTGACACCCACAGATGGAGGGGCCGACCATTAGGGTGTATGGGTGAGGACCATTTATGTCAGGGAATATGGGGGTGCCTGTAGACACCACACTCACTTTGTAGAATGTCATAATGACATTGAAGTTGGAGCCACTGCATTAGGCAGGCTTCTTCTTTGTAAGAGGAAGCGAAAAAAAGAAAAAGACACGCGGACCCACATCAAACGTTTTATTACAAAGTGAGAAAGTCAGAGCAGACAGGTAGACAGACAGATGGACTCATGGATGGACAGACAGTACATCACTTCACATGCATTCATATGCATGTAAGTATGCACACATGCAAGCATGTAAACATGTACTAATACTATACACACGCTCTCTTTTTCTCTCTGTCAATTCTGTGTCTGTCTCTCTTATTTGAGAAATGAGGTCGTGACTTGTTAATTTGCTATAAATATTAAAGCCAAGGGAAAACAGTCTTAAACAAACACTGCAAAACAAGT
>JADBJO010005475.1:50000-70000 GCA_016801955.1 Conus betulinus
TAGCCCCCCCCCCCCCCCCCCCCCCTCCCCCCCCCCGGCTCTTCCACTCCCCTCCCCCAACACAGACACAGAGAGAGACAGACACAGATCAGCAGACACAGACACACACCAACATGCACATACACACACATGCACACACGTATGTACACACGCTCACACATGCGAGTGTGCGCACACGCACGCACGCACACACACACACACACGCACACATACACACACACATACACACATGGGGAGGGGGGAAGGGGGGGGGGGGGGGGGCAGAGAGAGAGAGGAGGAAGAGAAGAGTCTGACCTTCTAGTCACTGGCTAGAATTCTATCTCAGTGACGAAGAGTTTGTGTTTTGGATTATGTGTGTGTGTGTATGTGCATGTACTTTGTTTTTTTTTTTTGTATGTGTGTTTGAGAGTCAGTTACAAGTGGTTTTAAGGCACACACCCACACATGCGCGCACATGCACACACGCACATGCGCACGCACACATGGAGAGAGAGAGAGAGAGGAAGAAGGACACAACCATTTGGTCACTGCTTAATGTTCTATGTTATCAGAGATATGCGTGTGTGTGTGTGTGTATGTGCATGTGTGTGTGTGTGTGTGTGTGTGTGTGTGTGTGTGTGTGTGTGTGTGTGTGTGTGTGTGTGTGCTGATCTGTGTGTGTGTGTGTAAGTGTATGTGTGAGTGTGTGAGAGAGATTATGCGTGCATACTTGTGCATGTGCATGTTTTCTTTTGATTTTTGCTTTGTTTGGGCATTTCAGTGTCCTGTAAAACACACACGCACATGCACATGCACATCCATGCACACACACACACACACACACACACACACACACACACACACACACACACACACACACACACACGTGCATACATGCACGCAGGGTGGGCAAACAGACAGACGGACGGACCCATCTAGCCACTGTGTAGTGTTCTACGTTGATAAAAAGTGTGTGTGTGCATGCGCATGTGCATGAACATGCACATGCAGGCGTGCGTGTGTGTCGTGTGTGTGTGTGTGTGTGTGTGTGTGTGTGTGTTTGATTATATATGCGCAAATGTGCATGTGCATTTTTTTTTTGCTGCTAGTAAGTCACCTGTGCTTGTAAAAGATTGAATGAGGGTTGAAGGCAGTAGCAAAGTAGATTTACTCAGAAAAATACAGTGTGAACAGAAATCCATGAATTTGTTCCTGCTCCATGTGGTCTTGCTCTCTGGGGTAATGAAAAAGAAGGGCACAGAGGTGACAGGGACGAGTGACGAATTAACCTAATTAGCATGGCAAGGGTGGAATTCCGGAAGTGGAATGGGGAGGGGGGGGGGGGGGGGGGGGGGGGGGGGGGGGGGGGATTGGGGGGGTGTGAGGTAGAGGCATGATAAAAAAAAAAAAAATTGTTTTCTTTTTCTTTTCATTTCTTTTTTCTACTTTCTCCTCCCCCCCCCCCCCCCTTTTTTTTTTTTTTTTTTGGTTGTTTTTTTGGTCTCCTTTTCTTTGTTGTTGTTGTTGTTTTTTTTTTTTTGCTCTTGGTAAAAATCTTCACTCCCTGCATTTGGGAGCAGTTTTTTATCGATTTACCTTTCTCTGTTTGCTTCTGAACCACACAGTTGCATCGCTAGAGTGTTATATGGATACCAACAACTAGAAATGGAATATTGTTGATTGTTTCACGTTATCTGCATGATTGCATGATGAAGGTCGCAAGAAAATTAAAAAGTTAGACCTCACTCTCAAGGAATGTTGTATGCCCCTCCCCCCCCCCCCCCCCCCCCCCCCCCCCCCCCCCCCCTTCAAACAAACAACAACAAAATTGAACTTGATTTAGCAGTACACAGCATGTGAGCTAGTGAGATAGGTAATGAATTATATTTAACACTGTGTGTGTGTGCATGCATGTGACTGAGGAATTTGAACAGCTGATAATGGGGAAGAGGAGATCAGATGACATACAGGTGCATGCATAGATAATGATTTATGTGGGTCAGTGCAAGGGTAGATAATGATTTATCTTGGGCAAAAATGAAGAGAGGACAGGATCAGTACCTTTGCCTGTTTGCCAGGTGGAGGTCCATCGTGCACGTTGAAGGCATTCAGCTCTTCCTGCTGTTCTGATTGGCTCTGTGTCTGCCTCCTGTGCACATAGTGGGTGTTTGTTCTCCCACACTCTGCCGCCAATAGTGTTAAACTGTGAAGTTTGAACTGGCACGCACATGCTTCAGGTGTGGGCAGAGGCTATGTTCAGGTGGAAGGCCAGCCTCGCTGAACAGCGGTCAAGAAAAAGTTGCCATATGTGGTTACCTAAGAGGGCGCATAGCCAACTGTACTCATTTCTCGCATGGAAGTGGTTGGTGACCTGCACGAGTGAGCAGGACTCTGTCAAAGGCAAATAGAGGGAAAGTGAGGTGATGTACTGGTTCTCTCCCCTGTACATGTACATCTTTATCTTGGGTCATGCTAGATCCTGATGTGAGGTAATGTACTGGTTCTCTCCCCTATGTATATTTTTATCATAGGTCATGCTACACCCTCATGTGAGGTGTCGCACTTGTTCTCCCCTATGTATATCTTTATCTTGGGTCATGCTACACCCTCATGTGAGGTGACCTACTGGTTCTCTCCCCTATGTATATCTTTATCTTGGGTCATGCTACACCCTCATGGCATTAACTTGGTCACTGTGAAAGAGCTAGCCAAGTGGCCACTGCATTCAGCACCATCATGTTGGTCTGTGGTTCAAACCCTGGGAGTTCTGGTGGATCAGTGGTGGAGGTTTTTCCCCTGTGTCACCCCAACTCGGAGACCTACTGTTGCCTTTACCTCTTCAGTGTGGAGTATGAAGATACGCATTCTGACAGAATGTGTATATCTGTAATTGTACTGAACTAAATGGATAGGTACTAATGGATAGGTAATAGGTATGACACTCTGCAGCCACCCCTGTTGCCATTACTGCCCCCCCCCCCCCCCCCCCCCCCCCCCTTCTGCCGCCCTCCCCCGCCGCCCCTCCCGCTGCCATTGAAACCTTTTTAACTAATTTGAAAATTATCTGTTTATTTCTCTCTCCATCCATCCCTTTGAGAATAGTGACCTATTTCCAGGTC
Source organism: Conus betulinus (assembly GCA_016801955.1). Lineage (NCBI taxonomy): Eukaryota > Metazoa > Mollusca > Gastropoda > Neogastropoda > Conidae > Conus > Conus betulinus. The sequence continues at coordinate 53,099 of JADBJO010005475.1, forward strand.
TGTTGTAGAAGGGGACTGAAAGAAATTGTGTAACCTTCAGGATCTGGCTGGAAGTGTTTCATGAGTTGTCACTGAGGTGTGGAAGGGTTGGTCTGAATGAGATTGGTTGTCTGCTGCCGATAGGCATTGGCCTGTGGTCACATGATGAAGATCAGAGGACCAGACCAAAAAAACATGGGAAGCGTTTCCAACCAGATCCACTTTACTAGAATTTCATACGGAAGATGCTGAATAGACATCCATACATTTCTGTGCCTGTGTGTGTGTGTGTGTGTGTGTGTGTGTGTGTGTGTTTAAAAATCATATCAAATAGTTGTTAAATACATACTTATATTAGAGACCTGCTTATGTTCTTTGACAAGGTTACACTGTGACCCTCTTCCAGTCTTTCCGTTTCTAGAAGATATCATTTAAAGAGGTGTGTGAAAGTTTTTTTTGTTTTTTTTTTAAATGACTGGTGAGTTGATTTTAACATGGTGACAGCCCTGATGTGGCCCTTTGCGGTCGGCTGGGCTATAAGCAACATTATCTTATCTTATCTTATCTCCAGTCTTTCATTCAGACTGACTTCTCAGGTGTGGTGGGCATAAGCATACAAATAGTCCTTACCCACTCATACATATTTGATCTGCACAAAGTCATGCAAGCATTGTGTGATCTACTGCTTGTAATGAAAGAGGCGTCCATAAGCCTGTCTTGAATGTAGCGAGAGAATATGAGAAACAGAGATTGTTTGTTCCATGTGAGAAACAGAGACTGTTTGTTCCTTGTGAGAAAAAGAGACTGTTCCATGTGAGAAAAAGAGACTGTTCCATGTGAGAAAAAGAGACTGTTTGTTCCATGTGAGAAAAAGAGACTGTTTGTTCCATGTGAGAAAAAGAGACTGTTTGTTCCATGTGAGAAACAGAGACTGTTTGTTCCATGTGAGAAAAAAAGAGACTGTTCCATGTGAGAAAAAGAGACTGTTTGTCCCATGTACTTGTGGATGGAATGGAAACCCAAAGATCTTTCCACATCTTTTTCTTGAGATGACCTCTGTGGATGGGAGGGAAAGGGGTGGGGGGTAAGAGAAGGGGGAGGGAGGGTGGCTGTTCAAGAATTGTTCAGTTTGGTTTTATTGTTTGTTTACCTCCTGTTTTCTCTAAGTATCCGTTTTCTTATGAAACTACCAATGTTTTTAGCTTTGTTGTGTCTTTACATAGCTTTTCATTTCTCTAGTTTCATTGTGAACAGCTATTTGGAGCATTATGGTTCATTCATAACAATATATTTTCCCTGTGTCTTGCAGGTGCTGAAATCCGTAGTCAGCCGTTGTGTCCTCCCTCGTCACCCATCACCAGGCAAAGAAGGTGCCCTCCCCCCTCCCCCCCCTGTCCAGTGACCTCTACCCCTGATGACTCCACCCACTTTACCCAGACATGGCCATACCCCCAAAGTCATTGGGCCTTGGCGGCTGTTGTCTTCATTCCTGAGAAAATCTGAGATCTTCCCATCATCTCTGTGGTGTTTCTTTCTCACCTCGTCTGTTGTTTCCTGAACATGCGGAGGGTGAAGTGTTCAGGGGGTCCCGTCTTGTTGTTCCTGGCATCACCAGTCTCCTGAGTCGACTGATCCAGCAAGGGTACATGTGTTGTTAGCATCATGGAGGATGGAAGCCATCTCATGACCCTGTCCATCCTACACCTGAGGCCTACAGATACAATCATCCTGATATTGCCATGTTTCTTGAAATATGATCCCCATCCTCGTTCAGATTTTGAGTATAAATTATACAGTATGTATTTCAGTGTCTAGCATCCTTAGCAAGAGCAGTTGAAGGAGGAATGGTGACTTACAGATCGTCAGTTAAGAATCCCAGCCAATGCCTTGCTCATCGATCATACAGAGTGCGTTTTAAGCAGATGGCCTAATACAGACAACAGCAACAACAACAACAGCAACAACAGCAAAAGTTTTTTTTCAAAGCGTCTGAGACTTTTTTTGTTGTTGGGACGTCTTTAAAAGATCCATGCCGTTTGTCTCCCAAACAAGTCACTAAGTAAATCATATCAGTGTGTTCAGTCACCAGGCAGTGGCTGATTCTGGATGTCATGTCCTGCCATTCCAGAGCTGCACTGACTAATTGATTTGAACACTCAAAGTCCAGTCACTGGGAGTCAGCCATCTGTTGACTGAGGATTGGTCAGTTCTGGTGGCAACGCATGCAGGGAGGGATTCTCCCCCCTCTCCCCCCCAGCCAGGCTCTTGCCTAGTGCTGAGCTACGGACTGTTGTCAGTGGTATGTCTGCCTCAAGATGCTCAACCAGATATCACTTACCTCACTGTCATCATCTTCTGGCTCACCCAGTGGTAGAGATTCATCTTCTGGTAACCTTTGGCCTTTTTGTAAAGCGTAACGTGGACACTGCGTGCTCAGACTTTTCAGAGACTTATGGAATGTAGAAGATTTGTAGTGTATAGATGTAAACCTGCTTTTGAAGGCTGGAAAACTTGATGATAGTGTATGATCAATGAAAAAATATTATGATAGATTTTTGAAGTTTGATATTGCCTGTAGATTGACAAACAGATTCTATTGCCATCATGATCACCAAGCTTAAAAGTGCATGATTGAAACGTCAGTTAGATAATCAAAACTCATTTCTCTCTCTGTCTCTTTTTTCTTTTTTGTTTCTAACTTGTATGCATCCAAACATTGTATGCTTATAATGTAGTTGTTTCTGACATCAGTTGATATACTTTTTTGTTGCTGTTTGTGTTTGTGTGTGTGTGTGTGTGTGTGTGTGTGTGTGTGTGTGTGTGTGTGTGTTTATGCAAATATTCAAATTTGGTGGATATAATACTTAAGGTTCAGATGACCCCCATTTTTGTCGTTACTGTGTGAATGCTTCTGTCCACATCTGGGTGTATGACTAGATGACCAAAAAGTAGATGTGAAGAACTAAGCAATATTTCATACTCTTGAAAATGGTTCTGAATTTTTTTTTTTCCATTTTTTTTTTTTTTGTTTCTTTTGTCCATAAGCTGTCATGGAATTGAGAGTCCCCCCCCCCCCCCCCCCCCCCCCCCCCCCCCCTTCACAATCCCCACCTCCAGCTTTCCCCCCACCCACAGTCCTCCACCTCTGAAAAAAGGAAGAAAAGAAAAGAATACCCATTGATCAGCTGAAGCAGATGGGAGTGAAAGGTGCTTTCAGTTACAGTCCAGCCTGTGCATGGCTTGACTAGATGTTTGACTCCAGAAGATTAACAGTTCCACGCTGTGTCACATGCTGGGATTGTGGGATTGTCTGGTCCCCTGTCCTCCCCCCCCCCCTCCCTCCCCCCCCCCCCCCCCCCCCCCCCCCCCCCCCCCCAGGTCATTGGATGTGAGTTTGCAGACGCACCAGTGTTTCAGGTTGCGAGTTATATATCTGAAACCGTTCATTGTGTTGTTCGTATTATACTTCCTTTCTTTGTTGAATATATGGGGACATGTATATAGCTGGCTTGATCCTGTTCTGATTGTGCCCCAGTTGAGTGATGGGTTCAGAAATCGAGGGAGCTGGAAAAATGTGGTGTAGGTCTACTTGAGTTGTTGAAAGAACGGGAGTATTTGCCTTTGAAATGATATATGCTGTGTGTGATCATTCAGGAAAATTTGTTGATCATTAGAAATAAGCCCTTTATGTGAATGAATGAAGGCAGTGCTTGTATAGTGCTGGTCTTTGATTGTGTGTGAGCTTTTGTTGAGCAGAGAAATGATCCATTTCTCTCAAAAAAAAAAAAAGAAGCAAAAAAAGAACTAATTTGTTTGCAGTTAAAGCATATGAAAGTTATGTCTGGCATCCACTTTCATTTAGAACTTCATAACAAATGCAGTGTAAATGTGTAGCTGTTGAATTTAAGAGGAGTGAAGACTACAGCACAGTGTGTACAGGAACATGTATGGAAACGTGCTGCGTGTTTGTTACAACTTATCCAAGCTTTATTATTGTTGACAGTATCAAAACTGCTGCTGGATTGAGTGTGCTTGCCTGCTGCGAATAGGATTAGAAGAAGGTTGTTTGGAATGCTGATGGAGACGATCATAGGTGAAGGAGTCTTTCTCTCTGTGTTTGTCTTTTGACTGAGCTTGCATCAAAATATCGGGAAAGCTGCAGTAAATTGTGGGGCCAGAGTAGGTCAGTTGTTAGAGCGCTGGACTTGTAATTCTGGGATACTGGTGTGGTGGGTTCGAATGTCCGTTGGGCGGTTTGGTACATAGTTCCCCCCCCCCCCCCCCCCCCCCCCCCCCCCCCCCCCCCCCCCCCCCCCCCCCCCCCCCCCCCCCCCCCCCCCCCCCCCCCCCCCCCCTAGTTGGACGTTGGTTCTGATCCCGTTTTCCAAAAATGAGAAATAGATAAACCAAGGTTCCATGTGTGAATGCAGGTACAGCATCTTGTACACATGGAAAATTCTATCTCCAACTTTCGGAAGAAAAGACCAGCAATTGGTATGAGCGACATGCATACATTATTGCATGCATCATCCGTGAGAAAAATAAAAGATGGAAAGAGTGAGGAAAAAAAAAAGAGAATGTGACCAACATTTGACTAAATGACATGGAAAATGATTGAATGTGGTGCCAGCAGGCTGCTCTTTGGTCGGCTCTACCCAGGCAGACAGGCCATCTGTGCAAAGGGTGGCATGGATTGTAAAGCACTTAGAGCTTGGACTCTGACCAAAGATTGGTGTGGTATAAGTACTCACTTTCATGGTAATAAAGAAATAATTCCAGGACTACAAGCAGGAACTTTTTTCCTCATGTTCTGATCATCGAGTTTTGCGTTGAGAATAGCGCTACACATGGATGGATCAGTACTAGGTCCAGCTTGCCCTCGTGTCGCAGTCAGGGTCAGGGTCTGCGTGACCTCAGCTGACGGCAGGATTACGAAGTGTGCTCAACAGTCCAGCAACACAGTGCAACATGTTTCGGCTTTGTGTGTTGTGGTATGGTCACACTTACATATGAAACATATACAGGAATATTAGCATGCAACTGCAGACTGTCCCCCCTCCTTCCCCCCTGTACCCCTTCCTCCCATGATGTATGCAGTGATATGGCTGTGTATTATAATATTCCAAAATGCCTTATCTGGATAAAAGTAAGATTTTTTTTTTTTTTTCTCCCCCTTAGAAATGAAGGGGTAAGCAGATGTTGTCTAGTCCCAGAATGATGATAAACAGTGATTTGTCCTGTGTTCCAGTGTTTCATGCCGAGTTGAACTGACCGCAATGAGTGAGAAGCTTTGAGTCATTTTGGATATGTGCAATCATAGTCTGTGTTTGAGTAGGTGAGACAATGTGACAGAAGAGTATAAGCTTTGAGTGGGGTTTTAGGCTATGCAAAGCTGAAAAATAGGTGCATGTGCACCGACAAGCATGTGTTTGTGATAAGAAAGAGCATGGTTGCCTCCCTCAGTAAGCATTAAGCCATCATGTGTTGGCTGGACTATTGTTGTCTTCGCTTACAGGCTGGTGATGGTGGTATCCGTATTGTCGCAATTCTGTATCTGGCCAATACGATTGACTAGTGTGTGGCTCTGCAAATACTGATAACCTTTGGTCGGTGATAGTGGTGTCTGTTTTTGTCGCAAGTCTGTATCTGGCTGATACGATTGACCAGTGTGTGGCTCTGCAATCATGATGACGTTAACTCTGTTCTCTATTGCTGTTCTGATCATGCTGGATGTTTCGATAGCCTGTCCCAGAAGGACGATAGTTCTGTGTGCAATGACATTCTCCCCTCCCCCCCCCTCCCCTCCTGCCTTCTTGTCCCATGGTGACAGATGTTTGAAAAAAAGAAAAAAGAAAGGTAGAATGTCGGCGGGTGGGGGACGATAGTTCTGTGTGCAATGACATTCTCCCCTCCCCCCTCCCCTCCTGCCTTCTTGTCCCATGGTGACAGATGTTTTGAAAAAAGAAAAAAGAAAGGTAGAATGTCGGCGGGTGGTTTGCAAACTTGAGTTTTAGCTAGCACTGTGGTTTGAGTGTGTGTGCAAGCTCAGGATGTCGGATTGTGTTCAGTGATGAGTGGGCAGAGATACCATACAATGTGGCTTCATGGTTCAGGGGGTTGGATTGTGTTCAGTGAGGTGTGGACAAATGTGCCGAGCAGTGCCGCTTCGTGGATCAGCAGATTTGACATAAGTCCATGACCTTGTCCTCATGTGGTGACCTCTCTTGTACGAAATTAAAACTGAAGCTGAATAGTGCACAAGCAGACTTACGGGACATGAGAGTGTGGTCAGCCCTTAGAGTGTGGTCAGCTCTTCTAGGGGGAAGATGAAAAGCATTACGAAAGCTTGACCAGTTGAATAGGTGATAAAAGTGTTAGGGTTGTGCTACACACTTAATAGGAAGGATTAAAGCTCTCTGAAGAGGACTTAGAAAGGGTACTGGGCTAATGTTTGTCCTGCACTGCCACAATTGGATAAAAATGTGAAGATCAAAAATAGAAATGCGTTAGGTCTCTTGGAACATTTACGTACACACACACACACACACACACACACACACACACTTGCACTCTTACACACACCCCCCCCCCCCCACACACCCCCACACACCCCCTTTGCATGATCACACATGCATGGACGCACATTTTTGTTCTGGTCTCTGCCCTCCTCTCAACCTGCCATTGCATGTTCATCTCCTTTCACACAAACACAAGGGAAACCTATTACCATGGCATTACCATAACCACAGGCTGTCTGAACTCTCTTTCACTCTCTCTCTCTCTCTCTCTCTTTTTTCTCTCTCTTTGTCTTTCCCTGTCCTTCTCTCTTTCTCTCTCTCTCTATCTTCCTCTTGCTCTTCCTTTCTTTTTCTCTGTGTCATTCTCTGTCTCTGTCTGTCTGTCTGTCTGTCTGTCTGTCTCTCAGTCTCTCTCTCTTTCTGTCTGTCTGTCTGTCTCTCTCTCTCTCTCTCTCTCTCACACACACCACACACCACACACACACACACACACACACACACAGAGGCAGTATTGAGCGTCCACCCTCTCCCCCCCCCCCCCCCCCCCCCCTCCCCTTCCTCTGTTCCCTTGAAAATGTACAGCCTGATTTGTGCAAGTGAGTTAGATGTCACCAGTTTATTGTCCTGCAATGACCAGCTTTTGCCTTGTAACCAAATTTGCCTGTGTTTCTTGTCCACCACACAGTGTCAAGTGTCTCTCTCTCAAGCTTGAAAGAGGTTCCTATTGAGTAACCGCCAATACATGGTAGTGGCAAGTGTGAGGGAGTGAGGTGATGCTTTATGCTCTTACTTGGCTTCAGAGAGTTGTTGGAAAGAATGTCAAGAATGGGTAGAGATTGTTGTTGGTACAAAAGCTGACTTGATTTGCTTTCTTATTATGAAAGGGTTTGTGTGTGTGTGTGTGTGTAAGATGCCGAGAAGCATATTCTTTGTGGTTTTTTTTTTCTTCTGATCTAAACTTTGGGGGATTGCATACTTTGCGTTTTGTTTCATTATGCTGTATTTCATGTAGCACTTTCTATGCTTGTTTTGAGTATTTATTTGGCAAGCTTTATTGTTTCCCTGTGTGTTCGCTGTTTTTGTTTGAGGCCTGGTTGGTTTATACTTGTGTCTTTGAAAATGTACTCTTTATATCTTGTATGGTAAAAGTCGAACCATGAACCTTGAAAGATCATGTCTCTCAGTTTAGCCAAAAGGGAAAAGAAAATCTCTGCACAGTCAATCAAAACATAGGCATTGTTCTTTTGTTTAGTTCCTGCCACTCTGTTCCACATGCCCCTGGTCCCAATTCCCTTCCTCTTGTGTGTGTGTGTGTGTGTGTGTGTGTGTGTGTGCAGGATCTACGTTGGTGATCAGTTTCCTCATGTGGAGATGCTTAGAATTTCTGGGAGCAGTAAACTGTCCCACATCTCTTTTGACATTCCATTTCAGATACAGTTGTACTCCAAACATGCATACACACTGACTTGTGCAATGTAGGCATGTACACATACACCTGTTACATGCATTGCTGCGCACATAAGCATGCGCTTTGGCATGCATGCACAAACATGCATGTGCGCGCACACACACACACTCACACTCTCTCTCTCTCTCTCTCTCTCTCTCTCTCACACATTCTCACACAAGCATGGCGCGCACACACACACACTCACACTCACATACGCACACACACACACACAACAGCAGCAACAACCTGTGTTAGGTACGCACTAGAGGCCTGATAAATGCTGTGGACGAACATGTTGGTAAAGTCTACGCTAGATCTTACTCATGACCACCTCATTCCGTCTGCCTGTCTGAAAAACCCTGCGCACCTAAGAAGAAACCCTGCACATTATGGTCCAGTGGTATAGCGTACTGCACGTGACTAAGTGAGCATGTTCTGGAACCCTCAGTGATAGAAATTTCCCTGTTCCGTCACTCTTTGTGCTTCTGCATTCTGTCTGTTCTTTTTGGTCAGTGTGTTGGTGTTCTTTGTCTCCCTCCATTCTATCTGTTCTTTTTGGTCAGTGTGTTGGTGTTCTTTGCCTCTCTTCATTCTATCTGTTCTTTTTGGTCAGTGTGTTGGTATTCTTTGTCTCTCTTCATTCTATCTGTTCTTTTTGGTCCGTGTGTTGGTATTCTTTGTCTCCGTTCATTCTATCTGTTCTTTTCTGTCAGTGTGTTGGTATTCTTTGCCTCTCTCCTTCTATCTGTTCTTTCTGGTCAGTGTGTTGGTATTCTTTGTCTCTCTCTTCATCTGTTCTTTTTGGTCATCTGTTCTTTTTGTCTCTCTTCATTCTGTGTGTTGGTATTCTTTGTCTCCGTTCATTCTATCTGTTCTTTTTGGTCAGTGTGTTGGTTGGCATTCGTTGTCTCCCTTCATTCTATCTGTTCTTTTTGGTCCTATCTGTTCTTTTTGGTAGTCGTTGTCTCCCTTCATTCTATCTGTTTTTTTTTTGTCAGTGTGTTGGTATTCGTTGTCTCCCTTCATTCTATCTGTTCTTTTTGGTCAGTGTGTTGGTATTCGTTGTTCCCTTCATTCTATCTGTTCTTTTTGGTCAGTGTGTTGGTATTCGTTGTCTATCTTCCTGGCCTGTTTATGCTTTCGTTTGTCTGTTTGATTTTTGCTTATTTTTGTTTTTTTTCCCTTCTCTCATATCACTGGGCTCTTTTCATTGTGTCTATTGAATAAAAGCACTTCCATAAGTGTAACAGGTAGAAAGTGCTTTTATATTTCTGAAAGGGGGAAAGGAGGGGGGAAACGGCAAACAGAAAAAAAAGTAAGATATTTTGACAGTATTTTGTATTTACAGTATTGTTGTTTTCAGTTGAGGATTGCCGTTATGTGGTTCCCATTGTATCTACCAAAACGAATTTTCCCATAGGGGGAACTGAACTGAAAAGAAAAAACAAACCCATGGTCATTTGTTGTATGGACGTACCACGGACTTAAACGTGATATTGGTCTCCTGTATCATGAGATATGCCTTCTGCACTGACTTTTTTACCCTTTCTGCTTTTGAGACTTCTTTTCCTGTCTTGGTTTTAGGAGCTCTCTCACATGTGTTTTCTTTTCTCAGGTCACAATCAGTATGTACTCCCCCCCCCCCCACCCCCACCCCCCTTTGGATGTAATCTGGCAGGTTGGTAGTGAGGTGTACACAATGTCTGAGCAACACAAGCCTTTGGTGAATGTCTCGTTTGTTACTTTGAAACGTTTATTTATTTTTTTTTCTTTAAATCTGAGATCGAAAAATGAAGGGGAATGGCGACCACTTTTGTTTGTCTATATTTCAGCAATTTTTTTTTTTTTTTTTTTTTTTTTTTTTTTTTGAAGGTTAGGCTTGTTTCGTGATCTAATTTTTTTTTCTTTTGTGAGTTTGACAGAGGCTGTGTGGGATTGGTGGGCTATGCTGATTAAGACTTGGAGCGGAATGGCTGGGCTATACTTGTTCAGATTTTGAGTGGAATGGCTGGGCTATACTTGTTCAGATTTTGAGTGGAATGGCCGGGCTCTACTAATAAAAACTTTGAGCGGAATGGCCAGGTTATATAAAACTTGAATTGGAATAGCTGGCTTATACTTTAAGACTTGAATCAGAATGGCTGGGCTATATTGAAAGTTTGAATCAGATTGGCTGGGCTATACTAATTAAAACTTGAAGCAGAATTGGCTGGTCCTCTCAGCATGGCCTGGTCTGTGCTACCTTCAGCATCAACAATTTAGCTACCATGAATTGATTATATATACATATGTGCAAATTATCAACGCAGTTTTTTTTTTTTTTTTTTTTTTTTTTTTTTTTTTTTTTACAGGGGGACTTTCTTTCCCCCCCTTTTTTGGGTTAACTGCCCTGAAAAGGCCATGTTTGGTTTACAACAAAGTAGACATACAGATTGGACTTTTGAATTGTGTCAGTTTCGAGGAAGGAGTGTTTTTGCACGTATGCATGTTTGTTGACAGAAGAATATCTGCCTCATGCTTCAGCCAGTATAATAATTAATGTTGGCAGTGAATTTGCTAAAGATATGTGGAAGACTGAAACATGAAAGAGAAGAGATCAGTTCTGTTCTCTCAGCTAACATATTATGTGGGGGGAAAATAATATGGTGATATTGAACAATCAGTGATAAAAGGATACTCTGTGTGTGTGTGTGTGCGTGTGTGTGTGTGTGCGTGTGCGTGTGTGTGTGTGTGTGTGTGTGTGTGTGTGCCTTAGTATGTTGTGTTTGTGCTAGAACTTTTATGAGTGAATGTGCACATGCCTATGATTCTATATGCATATGCATGCATGCAATAAATGATCTTTCAGTCTGGCATTATTGGTTGATACCACTCTGTATAAAGTATGAAGACCTTTTACAGTACTAATGTTTTGCTGTGTATAGAAAGTCCCACGGTATTTATTTCTGCTGTTGGTTAACATTTTTTGTTTATAGTCATGTATATTGGAACTCTCCACCACAGAACGGGTCAGAAGTCATATCTGGTCATGATGTACTGCGGCTGTTTGGAAGGCATGTCACAACAAAAATCACAGTCATTTACAGAGGTTACTTTGCACAAAAGATTCAGAACAGCAACTGATCTCATGGTTATCAGTTTGGTCCAGTGGACTTTTATTCTCTGACTACATCATCTTTGTCATCAAGTGAGGACGCATCTATTTTTGATAACTCAGATCATTGAGAATGGATTAGTGGTTGTTGTGGATGTCTTGCACATACAGTCAGCAAATCTTTGAGTCTCAGAGTCTCAAAATGGCAGATCACCTAGCAGCCATTTTCCCAAGTCCATCACCGTGGTTAAAAACCTATGGTCATAGTTGCTATACTGTGAAAAGATGATTGTTTGAAGTGCTCATGCACATCATTATGTAACATTGGCCGGTTTTGCGTTTTATGTACCTTTAGTGGCAGCGTGTCCCACAAACAGAGGATGTGAATTGTAGAGGTTCAGGTAGATTTTGATCCCTCAGTTGCTCTTCTTTGAGGCCTGGCATGGGAAAGACTACTACCCAGGAATCCTAGCATGTACAGTCACTGTTTTCATTGCCACTCTAAATTCTTGTATAGGCCTGGTAGATGAGGCATCAGACTGTTGTTCCAATGTCTGTGGTTCAATTCTCGCCCAAGACGACCAGGCTGAAGAGAGTTTCATTCAGAGGCCACATCAGTAGACTCTGTTGCTTTCTAAATCTCTGGATGACTTGAAACTGTGGTACTGTGTGTGATGGTACTGTGTGTGAATGCGCACGTAAAAAAAATCTTACCACCTGAACGTGATTACTGGACTGTGACTACCTGAATGGCGGGATTAAAAATGGTATAATACACATAAGTCTCAGTGTTTTTATCAACAAAACAAAACAAAACAAACAAAAAATGTAGAAAGAAACAAAGAAACACTAGCCACCTGATCATTGGTGAACCCAAGTTTTGACTGCTTTGTGCAAAATAAAGCATTAATGGCTTGACTTTAAATCTGTGCTGTGTTTTGGCTTCCTCCATCAACAGAGAGCTGTTGCTCTTACAGTATAGCATCACCTGGGTTGATGCAGGACTGCAGCATCCACACTGATCCTTGATGTAGGTGTATTAGAGCTGAGAGGGTTTACACCTTCCATGGAAGTGCTGTTGGAGGACACCTGGAGACTAGACACACAGTATTTCTCACTGTAGTTTGGAGAGGGGGTGTCTTCTTCACACACACTGTAGCTCTAGCACTGTGTCTGATTTTTTAGATTTGGGTTGCTGTGTTTAAAATGGAATAACAATTCTTTAATGGATGTTTGAAAAAAAAAGTCTCATCATCAAAATAGCACTGAGGTGAAGTCAGACTCATTTTTTGTGGTGGAAGGTACACCTTTATTTATTCCTTTCTTTTCTTGTATAGGTTCACAGGAATGCTGAGTCATTGATTCATGGCTTGGTTGTTGTACAGTACAGGTTGTATTTTCCTCATTCTTTCCATATCCTACAGATGCCAAAGTGACTTTCTTTACCTTCTCTAGTCTTGTGTTGAAGCGAATAGTTTGATCATGTGTTCGACTGGCAGTCTCACCGTGATTCGATCTGTGTTTTCCCCAGCTCCACACTTTTATTTTAATCTTCCCATACCACCTCTCATTCCCATTCTAGCTGCTCTGCATGTGTGTGTGTGTGTGTGTGTGTGTGTGTGTGTGTGTGTGTGTGTGTGTGTGTGTGTGTGTGTGCATGCTTTAACTCAGGGCTAAATCTCAATTGTCTTGAGCATGGGAATCTTGTATGTACATTGCATATTATAATGCTGTAATTTCTGGACTAAGAGGGGATACTTTTTTTTTTTTTTTTCTTTTCCTCAGATTTTGACCAAGGTGTTCTTTCTTTTGAAGTGCCCTGTGACAGGTTATGTCAGTGTTGGCATGCAGGTGTGTTGGTCAGCTTGTACATATGACCAGTGGTCATGGTCAGGCTCTACAGCCATTTAGCTCAAAACAGTGACCATCCAGTGTGCACATTGTTCTCTTTTCATGGAGAAAGTAATTCATTTTAAAAAAAAATTAAAATGAAGAGATGAGTCCTGTTTTTCAAAAAATTAAAATGAAGAGATGAGTCCTGTATATCAAAGCGCCTTGTCCAAAATTACCATGGGCGCACATGTTTGTGTATGATAGAGATGCGGATCACTAACAAAATGGCGTTCTTTTTTGTGTGTGTGTGTTTTTTTTTTTTAAGTACTCTCCAAGGACCATGACGATAATTTAGTAATGTAGTACATGTAAGTGTGTCCCACAGTCCAAAGTTTTACAGTGCACACAGATGTTTGTGTATGGTGGAAATGTAGATCAGTGTCTAATGTTTTCTTTAGTGTTTTGTAAGGATCATGACAACAATTTGGTAATAAAGTGTGTATAAATGTACACTGGACCTTGTGTTTTGCATTTTAGATATGATTTTCTAAATAAAGAAAATCAAGAAAGACGCATTGGTAACTGACGTGTGGATGATACAGAAGGCTGGAAGGGAGTTAGGTATGGTTTTGTCCAAGAGTAATTGATTGTTTGAGATATTGATGGGAAAGTGATTCCCAAAAGGTGTGATACCAAAACCAAAGATGAGATTCTCTCTTCCTCCTTCCCCCTCCCCCCCAGTGCTTATGATTGATTAAAAAAAAAAAAAGGTATTTGGTTGTAGTTTTGGTTTCATGTTATGAGTCTTAGTAGATTGAAAAAAAAAATGTACATAATCTGAATTTGTTGTTTTGTATTGTAGGAATAGTGCTTTAATGATTTATGGGTATTTATTTCCTATTTCATGTTTCCTTTTGGAATATGGAAGGGGAAAAAAAGTGACACAAATTATGCAGACAAATTTTGAAAATTTCAATGAAAGAAAAGTTTCCTGTGAAGGAACATGGGAATGATCATTTAAAAAAGAATTTCAGATGTGAAATGAAGCCATCCTCAGAAATCATTGAAACTGTGACATTTTGACAACAGTTTGCTGTTTTTAGGGGTCAGGGTGGGGCTGCGGCCAGGGAAGTGTCTCTTGATCTCATCATTGTATTGGTGTCGTCAGCACTGTAAATGGGTCAAAATTTTCTGCGTGACTCGTGTTTAGGATCGGTATGGTGTTAATGGTGAAGAGAGTCATAGGAAGATATCATCACTGCACTTACAGCGATGGAAAAATAGTATTATATCAGAACCAGGATATTCACAGGACTCTTTTTTTTGTTTCTTTAAATCCCATTTCGTGGAAATAATTTATTAACTCCATATATGCTTGATGACTTAACATTTATTAGAAAAAAAAAAGGGAAATAAAAAAGACTGGCTAGTGAGGAAAGCAAAAATAAATAGTCCTCTGACTGTTCTTTGGTCAACCATGTTCCAATGTGGAGAGAGAGAGAAAGAGAGAGAGAGAGAGAGAGGGGGGGGGGGGCGCACATGCTTGCGGAAGACAACTCTTGCTGAGCTCAGGTTTTATGTTCTGCTCAATTGTTTCCCTTGATCCTGTGCTTTTTTTTTTTTTTTTTTTGCCTGATATTATTTGATGTACCAAATGAACAAAGCTTTACTTCCAACATCTTTTCTTTCCTTTTTGTTTTGTAGGGTGTGGAAGAGATGTGTAGGCAATAAGTGAACTTTACGAACAATGATATTATTGGCAGTGTGATTTGATGTGTTTGTGGAGTCTATTCAGTGTGTGTCTGCCTTTTTTTTTTGTTTTGCTTTGTTGTCCTGTTTCAGTTATGTATGTCTCTGCTTCTGAATGTCTGCTCAGTGTTGTGTGTGTGTGTGTGTGTGTGTGTGTGTGTGTGTGTGTGTGTGTGTGTGAGAGAGAGAGAGAGAGAGAGAGAGAGAGTCACACTCTGTACAAGAGTTCATTATTTTATTTTTTTCTTTGAACTGAAGATATTTTTTGAGGAGAGAGAGGTCTTTATCGATGCAGCATTGTTAGTGCATTGACATGATTTGGGAGAGGCCTTGATTTGGTTTGTTTTTTCCTTTAACTTTGGTATGACTGTGAAGAGAACACATATTTTTCTCAGATTTTGTGTGTGTGTGTGTGTGTGTGTGTGCGTTTGTTTTTTTTTTGTTTACCGTTTACATTGTTTTTTTAAATCTGTAAGTGCACTCTCTTCATTCATACAGAGTAATATAGCAATCTGTGTTTTGAAAAAAAAGATAGATCATTTGCATTTCCATCTAGTTAGATTTCATTCGTTTGGAAGATTTCTTACCCTTGGTATGCTGATCATGTTTGTAGCAATTTATGAAAGAAAAAAAAAAAAACAACTCATGTTTGGACTGGTTCATTAAAATGTCCTTCGTAATAATTGGATTAAGGGCATGTTTCACCTTTTAAGAGACCCAGTTTGGCTTGCACAGCTGTTGCAGGCTCCAAACTATGAGATGAAAGGGACTCGCCCACTGTTTCTCTGTGAACATGTTTGTATACATTAGCATTGATATGAATGTGTGCATGGAAGCTGATTTCAGACTTCTGGATGAACAGAGAGAGAGAGAGAGAGAGAGAGAGAGAGAGAGAGAGAGAAGATTCATTACCACAAAACAGGAGATTCCACATCGTACAAACAGACCTGTAGCAGAAGATCTGAAACGTCTGAATCTTCTGCTCTTGAAATTATTTTTCTGATTTCTCAACCTTGTGCTGCTTACTCCTTCGAAGTCAAAAGAGGGAGACCGTTTCAAGGGTTATCCACCTGTCTGTCTATCTTTCCATCTGTGTATGTGTGTGTGTCTGAGTGAGTTTATGTGTGTGTTTGTGCATGTGTGTGTATGTGTGTGTGTATTAGTGTATGACAGAGAGGGAGAGAGAAAGACAACATGGGCAAGTGTGATCAATTAACATGGATAATTAAAATGGTGTTAAGGGGCTCAGATGTTTGCTTGGCTGACTGTCAAGATCCTTGTAACGTCTAACAGATGCTGAAAGCTGTCACAGACAAAACCAAAGCTTCAGAATGTAGTGAGTGTACAGATAAGGCACTCGCTAGTGTGGGGGATGAAAAGATGTTCTTCCAGTCTGCTGGTACTGGCATCGGGAGGTCATATGTTCATCCCACATGGTTGGATTTTTTTTTTTTTTTGTATTGAGAAACACAACCAGTGATTCCTATATGGAAATACAACACCTCAGCTGTTTTATGTTATTGTTATTGAAAAAGGAGGTCTTTTCCAAAGGATTTTTCACTGCTTGTTTTCGCCTTTTGATTGACCCATTTTCTCTCTCTCTCTCTCTCTCTCTCTCTCTCTCTCTCTCTCTCTCTCTTTTTTTTTTTTTTTTTTTCCCTCATGTGAATCAGACTTTGGAAAAGATCCCAAGAAGAGCACAGCAGAGCAACATTCCCAGTGCTGCTAGATTTTCGATTTTTTTTTTTTTTTTTTTTTAATGTAAGGTTTGACATGAGTGTTGCTAACCCAAAGGCTGAAGGTGTTTTAATGAATGTGGGTCATGTGATCTGCCCTGTCTGGTGTCCTGGGCTTTTCCTTGTAGGAAAGTAACCATGCACAGACAGTACGTGTAGATGAAAAACAAACAAACAATAAAAAAAAAAAAAAGGAAAAAAAAAACTAAAAAAAACCCATGGAACCTGTATTGTCATTATGCTATTTTCCTAGCATTATTATGCCTAAACTATTTGTAAACATGAATACATTGAAATAAAAGACACTTTCACTGTGTCTTGTGGTGGTGTTTGATCCTTCTCTTCTTTATGCTCTCTCCTTGTGTGTGTGTGTGTGTGTGTGTGTGTGTGTGTGTGTGTCCCTCTCATTTCTCTCTCTCTCTCATTCTCTGTGTGTGTGTGCGTGTGTGTGTGTGTGTGTGTGTGTGTGTGTGTGTGTGCCTCTCTCTTTCTCTCTCTCTCGCTCGCTCGCTCTGTGCGTGTGTGTGTGTGTGTGTGTGTGTG
>JADBJO010005475.1:90000-105000 GCA_016801955.1 Conus betulinus
AGTTCTGCTGTGCATGATTTCAAAGCTTTTATTGCTAATCACTCACTGTTTTCACCACAGAAAGAATCCCCTCCTCCGAGACCTATGTGGAGATTACTGTAGTAACTGAATTACCTTAACAGTTTGCTTGGAAAGACGTTAGAAGAAGACGTTCACAGAGTTGATTTTTTTTCTTGTTCCCATACCATTGTATGATGAGTCGTTCATTTAATTGGTAATGGTAAATGATTGATATATCCACACACGCACACAAACAAAAAAAAAAAAAAAAAAAAAAAAAAGCCAAACCAACCAACCAAGCAACCAACCAAGCAACTACTAAACAAATGATAGCAACAAAAGCAAAAACAAAACCGCACAAAACAAAGCGAAACAACAACAATGAACACATTCGTGCGTAAAGGTGTCAACACAATCACACGAACAAATAAAAACAAATACACACTGAATCAAATATATAATGATCAAAGCCCCTTTTTAAAGAAATGAGGACTAAATCAGATATAAAAACTACGAAATCAACGAAAATGAAGAATAACGCTAAACGAAATGTAATCCCCCCCCCCCCCCCCCCCCCCTTCCGCTTCCTCCGTAGCAAGTGCTTAAATCCACAGCTGGTTTTAGAATGACAAAATGCAGGAAGTTAAACATCTTAATTCATTTTAACACTCAGGTTTACGAAACGTTTGTACAATGAAAACAATTTGCCAGAATTAGAAACAGATTTAACATAAATGTTTTGCAGGGTTATAATTTTCAAGGAAATGAAGAAAAACGTGTGTCCATTATCGCAATGATTACAGAAACGTTCGTCGCGTGCAAATCGAAGTCTTTTCCGACTGAGAAACGTTTCGATTTCTCTACCCCAGACAGCATCTGCATAGAACAAACCACATGATCAATTTCGAACTGTTTCTGGGTCCTGTTTACAACCGAAGGCAGCCAGGTAGAAAGACGGCTGTAGTTCAAATGACCACAAAAATGAAAAGTTACACCGGGGCCAAGAATTAACCGGCGGGGGTTCTGATTTCGCGACACCGTCGCCCGTCACGTGCGGGTTTGAGCATCAGTGCACGTTTCCGACACGGTGAGATTCCCGGTGATGACGGAGGCAGGTTGACGTGTTGACACTCCCTCGGGGCAAACTGGAAAGACGTTCAAGTTTCAGAGTCAAAATGGAATCGTTGCTGCAGGAGAAGAACATTGTGACTGGGAAACTGGCAGGCTGATTCACTGGGAATTTGACTTCGATACAAACCAACAACAGTGACACCCTTGCCTGAGAAATTTTTTTTTTGTTCACTGTCACCAGGTGAAAAAAAAAAAGGTTGGTACAATGGCGATGTGATTTATGTATAATTGGCAACGAGTTTGAGCACCGCAGGATTACTGAGAGTGAGCTAGGTGTCCACGCTACATGCTATTCCTGCTCCTAGGCAGTCCACTGTCCTGCACATAACATGGCAACAGGCCTACAGGAACCTGGCTTAGACGAAGTGTATCTCAGAAGTATTCAGTGCCTTTTGGTCAAAAGAACACGTTGTCAACATTGATCATTAATATGGGAGAGAAAGTGGGTTTTTACTGAAAAGAAAACAGACTCAGAAAATTGTCAACATTGGTCTTTTAATATGGGAGAGAAAGTGGGTTTTTAATGAAAAGAAAACAGACTCAGAAAAAATAAAAAGGTGGCCGAAAATTTATCTTTGCCTTACACGCACCACGCCAAGTTTTGCGCAGCATGTGAACGCCCCAACGGTCGTCAAGACTCCGGGGTAGGTGAGCAGTGATAGTGTGCCCAGCATGGATGACGTGTGACATGGAAAAACAGTTGTGTGATCCCAGCGCTGTACGGTGTCAAAATGAGTTATTTACAGTTCGGAAATTTTGTTGTTGCTTTTTGTTTTGTTTGTTTGCTAGGTCTTCGTTTAAGTTTGGTATTTTTTTTCCCGTATGCAAATCCACGACCTGTCTATATGCAGTCTCCATGCATGAAGTGCTCTGTGTACTTACGTGTCTCAAATGTGTGTCCAGTGTTGTTTTATTTGACTTATCATTATTCGTACATAGATGGCAGGGGCGAACTTGGTAGGTGCCAATGGTTTTCTGGAACCCACCCTTCCGGCGCTAAAGTAAATCCCGGAGGAAAGAGACGCTCTTATCGGCAGACGTTTTAGACACGGCATCTACTAAATGATATTTGATCAACAAAATATTAAAACATTAGCGATCAATCAATTTACCACTGACTCTGATTTCATTTTCAATTCTGGTTGTAAGCAAACATGCTCACTGCATAACTGCATCGGCTGTTCCAGGTTTGGGAAAGCAAGCGTGCTGTGTCTCCCTGAAGAGTATTTTGGTCAGATGAATACGGGACTGAGGTTGCATCAATGGCGCCATTGGCTTCTTTGGATTACAGACCAGTCGCTTCGAGTCCTCGGTCACTGTTTGAAAGAAATTTTTTTCTTTACTCTCCCCCAAACAAAAAAAAACAAAACAAAAAAAAAAAAACTGAAGATGTGATCGGCTCCCCAGAGAGTACTGGCAGCTCACAGCTCTATGTCCCAGTCATGCGCCACTAGATACAGGTGTTGTGACTAGTTCAATCCTTCATGTTGTCTCCCCATCCACTTCTGTTCTGGTCTGCCTTTAAATGATATTTTTTTCCCCTGTTTGTTACAGTAAGCCACGATAAGAACAACATGCATCGGTAGACGATCCTCGCGAAATTTTGGCTGTCACTGTTCCTGAGCGGTAGTTCCTAATATCAAAAGTGGCTGAAATATCAAACCCGGACCGTAAACAGCCGAAATGTGGAAACGTATCAAACTTCTTTATTTGGACACCTGGTCAGGGATGAACTCACAAGTGATATCAGGTCTTTCTCTGTGTCCGCGAAACCTTTTCTTGATTGTGCGTTGAATTTCAGGTGTCACACATATGGAGACTTGAAAATTGTCACGTTATATGTCCTGACATGTTGCTTTAAAAGTTGAGTGACATGACCGCGATGTTTTCTTAGCACCAGCTTAGTCCTATCGATTCTGTAAATGAAAAGATTTTAAATGATTGTTTAGGATGTTTTTTTTTAAAACTGTTCTAGATTCTGTGCAAGCTTGATTAATACTGGAAGAAAAATTCATCTTCGATATACTTTACCTACTCTGCTAGAAAAAGAATTTACAGGTGGTGTGCAACCTTGATGAGTGCTGGAACAACATTTCACTGTCTATACCTTGCACCTACTCTGCTGGAAAAAGAAAATTATGTTAGTCCAGCCGTTCCCAGTCAGACTCGTATCTATGTCCTGCGACAAAAAAAAAAAAAAGTTCTCGCCGATCAAATTGTGTAGGTCTGAGCACTGACAGGTAGTAACTGCACGATGGAACAGTGCCTTGGGTTTCTGTACGACTTGGTCTGTAGGTTTCAGTCCGGTTTCGGTATTTAGGCAAGTTTCGATACCACGTGGTACCCTTCTGAGTCGTTTGCAATCAGCATTTCGACGGAAAGAGAAACCACAGTTGCCTTCCGTGAACTGCATCTAGGTAAAAAAAAAAAAAAAAAAAAAGATCGTGATGGGTTCACGTCTTTTTCTTTGAAGCCAGTTTTCATTTGTGTTGATCACCTTCTTCGTTTGTGTGCTTTTTCTCTTTCGTCGTGCAGAAAAAGAAATGCTTCATTGTTCATAGATATTGTAGTCATGGATCCATTTGTTAATCATGCCTGGGCGTGAACGTGTATCTATCTATCTATCTATCTATCTATCTATCTATCTATCTATCTATCTATCTACGCACACACACACACACATACACGCACGCACACGCACGCACGCACGCACGCACACACACACACACACACACACACACACACACACACGTTGTCATGTTGTCCCCAGAACAAATCCAGCTAATGTTAACGTGGGCAGTACCAGTTCTGTTTCTGTTCCTGTTATTGATAAGATCGATGAAAAATTTTCCAGTGAACATGAAAAAAAAAAACCCACAGTGAAAATATCATTACGAATTAATAACGACCTACGAAATAACAAACATCCATGGAATAATCAGACGTTCTAATGATGTAAATGTTGAACTCTTCTTTTTCTGCGCCCTATGAGAGACACACACACACACACACACACACACACACACACACACACACACACACACACACACACACACACACATAGACACACACACACACACACACACACACACACACACACTGAGTTGGAAAATAATTCTTTCGCTTCCTATGTACGATTACTTCCCCTGGCCGTAAACTGGTATTTCCATTCGTGAACTGACTCAAAGGGCATATCCGGGATTTGGCAAACCTTGACTGAAGGTCCACGTTTCCTGAGCGCCCTCCTAGGTTCTGACTGAAATTTGGCCACCATCTGTAGAAGATGTAGTCCCACGTTGTGACTTGTCATCCCCCGCCCCCTCAAGCCCTTCCTCCCTCTTTTTCCTACTTACAGAATGCTGTCTTCTGCTCGCTTTAGTGAAAGTGGAGGTGCGTGGCTGTTATCTTCATGGAACACACACACACACACACACACACACACACACACACACACACACACACACACACACACACACATAAACAAAACTAAAAAAACTTTTCACCATTTCTTTTATTCTGTGCTGTTCACCATTTGACCCATCATCTTTTGAGGTAGTGCAACAATCCCTTCGTATTTCCTGAAAAAAAAAAGATGTATCAATTTTTTTCCTTTATCCCTTCTTCCACAGTAAAACGAACAAGTTTGCAAATAAACTCCTAGTGCTCTGACCCAGCGCTTCAATTGACTTGACGCTTGTAACACTGTGCCTGGTTCTAGCCTCATTCTGGGGCCATTCTGATACACACAGAGGTCAGCACCAAACTCCGGTACGTCTGAGGCACATTTGGTTTTACGCATTCGGTGGCCAGACAAAGTCAACGACGAAGAGTTGCGGCAAAGAATGTGGGCTGGAGTCAGCTACTACACAGATCCTTTCGGAGACGAGGGGCTGGGCAAGACACTCTCTAAAGAAGCCAGCACCCATCCGCACCAAGGCTCCTGACCAGGAACCCACAGAGAGAACGAGAAGGAGAGGATGACTGGAAACATCCATTTGTCTTACATAGTCCCCCACCCTTTCCTTTTTCTTTGAATGTGAACTGTCAAAATGGATATCTTCTTTCATCACGTTCTGCCATTCTTTTACGCCTATGCGTCAAAAATAGTAACATGCTCTGATTGGGGGAAAAAGCCGTCGATCGTTTTATTCTCTGTCGTACTCAATGATGTTGAAACATGGTTGGGGGAAGTAAAGAAACAGAAAATCATTTTGTCCTCCAGATGGCGATGCGATACGTGGTATGGCCGTACAGATGTGCGGCCCAAACGGAGGAGAGCGCTGATTGGTAGAGATTGTGGAAGGAAGTACTGCGTGGTTCCTCATGGCGCTTGCCTCGATGGTTGTCTGCTTCTTGATTTTTCACAGTGAGTCGACTTCTCATGTTCTTGTTGATTAGTTATTTCAAAAATTATCATTTCAGTTTCAGTCTCATGAAGCTACCAGTGAAAGTATACCTGATGAATATTGTACAAAAATGACAATAACAGGGAAAAAAAAAAACTTGCAATGATCATAGATTCACATGTTATCTTCAATCGCCACAAAGTGTCTGGAATGATTACGATTTTCTGTGAAAATAGGCCCATTTCTAATGCATACATATATTTTTTTTCAACTTAGCAACTATTTTCTAACTCGCCCAGAAAGTGCCTTTTCACACAGCGTGATTAAATGCAATCTACATGCACAAATGAAACATCTCGCAAACAAAACGATTTGGCCATAAATTACGACCGTTTTATTCATTGTTACTTAATTTCTGTATTGTTCAGCTCAGTGTTTTTTCGAAACAGCTCTGTAAGTAATAACAGTTTTTGCCTTTTTCTTTCAGTATCTTCTGTCGTTCATATTGAATTTGTAGATTTCTCAGAATCTTTCACGTTCGTTGTACAGCTGGAGTGTCCAGTGACTTAAGATTTTATTTGCACAGTCTGTTTCATCTTGCAAACATGGCACCTTTTTCTGCCATGGAAACATTATACCCCAAACCTGAAGCGATCCGTATTACATAGTCAATATTTACACATTCAGTCCTACATTGATGAGCAAGCGTGCCAAAGTTCTCACTTTGTGATGATTTGACAGACATTCAAATGACTAAATAAGGTTGACATTATTTGAGTAAAGCTAATTCAACTGTGAAAACATTGTAGTGAGACAGGGCAAGAACGAGGGAGAAATAAAAGACACTCTCTAAGCCACCTTTTGACGCAAGGGTCGTATTCGAATACCTTACACTACTGGACAAAACAAAACAGAATTCATAGACATTAAGACTTATAAGCTTAGCGTGCTTGCTTTTGTGTGCGTATGCGTGCGTGCGTACGTGCGTTCGTTTGCACGCGCACGTGTGTGTTTGTGCGCGAGTGACTTTTTTAAATGACTACACACACGCTTTTAATTTGGATTTACGCATGTCAAATGAAAATAACCTTTTGGTGGTCTATTTGTTTCAGAGACGTCTGTCATGGTGAGTATCAGTGCTGTTCGCTACACACACACACACACACACACACACACACACACACACACACACACACACACACACACACACACTCAACACACACACACACACACACACACACACACACACACACCACACACACACACACACACAACACACACACACACACACACACACACACACACACACACACACACACACACACGCACGCGCACGCGCGCGCGCACACACACACACACGCGCGCACGCGCACGTATGAAATAAGGACGTTTTAAATCTTCAGTTTTCTTACTTTTACCTGGTTAAAAAATTTCCAACAGCAACTGCACGTTGATAATTAGGCACTGAGCCCTTCTTTAGCATTGTGCGAATTCATTTGAGCATGCGCAGCTAACCTTATGATGATATTCATCTTCGTTATCCTCCTCCTCCTACCCCCCCCCCCCCCCCCGCGCGCGCTTCCACTCCACCATTCCTCTGTTTGAAATTGCCTATCACACCTGTCGTGTCGCTCTTGTTGCTGCCTCAAGTAACGCTTCATCAGCGAATTACTGTCGTAGATCGCCGCAGTGATCTCTGATAATCGTTTCACGTCTGCTAGTACGGGGTTAATGCGATCACAACTGCTCGGCATTAAGAAAGCCCTACATTTCCAACACGGCGAACACGCGTCCAATTAATAACCGTCACATTTGCATGTGATCTAGATAATCAGCATGGGAATTGTATTCACGAGTTGAAAACTTGAGACTTTCACATTTACATGTGATCTATATCATCAGCATGGGAATTGTATTCACGAGTTGAAAACTTGAGCCTTCACAGTTACATGTGATCTAGATAATCAGCATGGGAATTGTATTCACGAGTTGAAAACTTGAGCCTTCACAGTTACATGTGATCTAGATCATCAGCATGGGAATTGTATTCACGAGTTGAAAACTTGAGACTTCACATTTACATGTGATCTAGATAATCAGCATGGGAATTGTATTCACGAGTTGAAAACTTGAGACTTTACATTTACATGTGATCTAGATAATCAGCATGAGAATTGTATTCACGAGTTGAAAACTTGAGACTTCACATTTACATGTGATCTAGATAATCAGCATGGGAATTGTATTCACGAGTTGAAAACTTGAGACTTCACATTTACATGTGATCTAGATCATCAGCATGGGAATTGTATTCACGAGTTGAAAACTTGAGACTTCACATTTACATGTGATCTAGATAATCAGCATGGGAATTGTATTCATTTGAGCATGCGCATTGCATTCTGTGGTGATGTGTTGTGCCCATGTTCCATTGTATCGCAAATTGCATTGCGCTGCATTCTGTGGTAATGCATTGCATTGTTCTATGTTCCGTTGTATTGTGTTGAACTGTACTGTCTTGCATGGCAATGCATTACAGAGTTTGTTTCGATAATCCCATGGCATGTTCTAAGGTTGAGCAGGATCGTCCATCAGACGTGTCGGGGTCTCCGCATTCCCCGGCGGATCAGAACGTGCTCCAGGTCCCTGACAGACAGCTGCTTCCCCCGGCGGGCAGAGAACTCTTTCCTCTGCCGCACGGCGACTCCAGAGTGAACTCCCCTGAGGCGTCCCACGGTCTGTCCCAACAAGCCACAGCTGGCGAAGATGACCTCATGTTCTTACAGCAGGCTGTTCCACCGCACGGAGCGATGACTTAGAAGGACAGGTGCTGGACTCTCTTGACTTTGCCGAAGCAGACGACAGCAACAGTGAGAACGACAACAGCAGAGAACGACTGGCAACCAGACTTAGGCGCTGGAGACAGTAGGCTGGCGGGCCAGCTCTTCAACGAGATGGAGGAACAGGCCTTCATCGGACCGTCTTCCAGACAGGGTCAAGGTCAAGGGAACGGGGACAGAGGGTTTTCCACCACAGTCTTATCCGTTCAAGCAGCACCAACCAGAAGTCTTTCTTCCTCTGGACTCGGAAACCCACCAGCGAGGACAGACAACAATCTGCACACTTTCAACGTCAATGCAGGCCACAAAGCGCGCCCACTTACCTCAGAACGTCAAGAACGTTTGCACCCAATGGATGAACATCGTTTTGCAGGCAACCCTGACCCCCAAACGAAGAAGACAAATCCGTCCGAAGCATCGCGGGAGGGTGGCGGGGAACCCGACAGTCAGTCCAGGTCTTGGGAGGACATCCAAAGCCGGAGACAAACGTGACATGCGAGATCACTGCAGTCTGACGAAGACGTGGTCGAAGGAGCCCTCACCGCTCCTGCCCATGTCCATGAGCAGCATCGTCGTTCTCCACAGAGATTTCCTCTACTGCCCGGTGGAGAAATCAGCCTCTACCTTTATGCGACGCTTCACATACTCTTTGATACATGCCAAAAAAGACTCGCCTAGGATTATCTCCCCTTTCGAAGTCCCCATCCACTCGGCGCTGTCGTTCAGGTTCGATTCGTTACAAAGTTTGCGGCTGCAGGGCTTAGGGTTTCTGACTCCCAGCAAGATTCGGTTCATTGTGGCCCGGGAGCCCTACTCCCGCCTGTTTTCGGCCTACGTGGACAAACTGTTAGTGCCCAACTCCTACTACTGGAAGGTTTGGGGACTTCCCATAGTCAGGCATCGCAAGTCCGCCGCCTCCAACAGGTCGCTCCAATGTGGCCATGACGTCACCTTCCCCGAATTTGTGGATTACGTCATCAGGCGGGTTTACTCGGCTGATAATCATGTGAAACCTGTCAGCAGGTTATGTGCTCCATGCGAAGCTAAATTCACCATCATTGGGCACCTGGAAACCTTAACATCAGACTTTGAGTATCTGACGTCACAACTGAACGTGACCGTGACCGACTTTTTTCCTCGGAGGATTTAGCGACGAAACTTTCCTATGACGCCATCCAGGACTCTGCGATGAGTGCTTTTAGGTTTTATGGCGAGCTCAAATCTTGTGTGTCCAAATACGACATGTGTGAGCGTCTGTGGCGGAAATTACAACTCCGAGGTATCATTGACGAGGGTATCAGTTTTCCTCTGACACCGCACGAAGCGACGATGATCACCTTTGAAGAATTTTTCCAGGTTCTTTTGAAAGCTTGAAAAGCTCAAACGATAAACAGAAACTTCGTGCCCAAAAATCCCGGGCATTAAAGTCCGCGTTCGCTGAAGTGCCACCTTCCAGTATTTCTAAACTGGTGTCCATGTACAAATCGGACTTCGAGATGTTTGGCTACGAAAAATATCCCTCGTTTATTTCACGACCGACTGAATAAAGTCACAAACGATGATACTGATTCAGGATCGATAACACGAGCAACAAAAGTTAACGGTTGGATGGAGCATGTCCGACGAAATGAAGGGATGTGCCAATATTGGGCCTCTTTCCTGAAATGAGGCATCCAATCTACAGTGTTTTCTATGGGGAGCAACATGTTGAAGCGACACAACCAAATACGGCATCGATCATTACAAGAAAAAAAAAAGTGGGTGACCAAAGTAAACCAGCTCTGTTTGCAAACAACTCCAAACGGTGCTTGTTTTCTTTTGAACCCCATTTTTTTTTCTTATCATGGGACATCGGAATATTCCTACGCTGAGCGTTGCAGGCCCCTTGTTGGAATACAGGTGGCTCAGTTTTGGAAATACCTCATACGTAATTTTGACAGATCTCCGATCAGTCCAGGGGAAAACTAAAGCCTCATGAGGATGGTGACCTCCCTTCTTTTATTCTTTTTTTTTTTCTCTTGTTTGTTTCTTTTTCTCCAAAAGTCACAGACAGAATCGATGCAAGTGAACTTTTTATTTTGTTTTATAGTTAAGCTTTTTAGTCAAACGACTTCAGGTGAATTTTCTCTTGGCCGCGATGTGCTCTCTTCTCAGTCTTAAAAAAATATTTATGTAGTCCATCAAAGTCGTCCGACATTTGGAAAAAAAAAGTATTTTATTTTATGGAGTCCATCAAAACGTCACTGACTTACGGTTTTGACAGATCTGTTCAATGTTCACCATACAAGTAGGTGTTGTCACATTGTCTTCAACGGTATATCTTGAAAAGATTTTCTATGTGGAAATAAAAGCACCAGACTGGTCACATGGAGGGTGTGCACAGTATCAGCGGAAGTGGTTGCTCCATTCTGGAAGTGTGTCTTCTAATGTTCGGCTACTTTTAGACACAAAAGATCCATTTCCTTTAATTAAAGAAGAAGGACACAGACAAGTACTGTGAATATTCGGTTTGTCCAAAGCTGTTGCAGCAGTGTGTAAAACCACCTGGAAAAGTCTGCCGTGCATTCGGACCGATGTATAGCAACCTGCGGAGGGCGAAAACAATGGGGCGCAATTTGGTTTCTCTCCCCTGCTGAAATTTTTACGTCACTTCGTGTAATGAAGACATAAGATGGACTCTGTGTGTGTGTGTGTGTGTGTGTGTGTGTGTGTGTGTGTGTGTGTGTGTGTGTCTTTGCGTCTTAATTATGTTCCTTTTCTTTGAATTAAAAATGTTGACATTCTTTTCATAATGTTTTCGTAAATGCCAGTACAGCCATGAGTTAATCTGACAATACATTGGTTTCAGTCAGTGTGTGTGTGTGTGTGTGTGTGTGTGTGTGTGTGTGTGTGTGTGTGTGCGCGCGCGCGCGCACACACACACACACACACACACACACACACACACATATACATATATATATATATATATATATATATATATATGCACTGCTATATACTACTGCTACTACTACAACTATTACAACAACTACGGCTACGGTTGCTGCTGCTGCTGCTGCTCTGTGCTAGAAGAAGGAATAATCATATCCTATCACAAAATTGTATGATGAACAATAGCAGTCCACTTCCGAGACAGTAATCATATCCTGTGACAAATTGTACGATGGACAATAGCAGTCCACTTTCGAGACGGTAATCATATCCTGTGACGAATTGTACGATGGACAATA
This sequence comes from Conus betulinus, assembly GCA_016801955.1. Lineage (NCBI taxonomy): Eukaryota > Metazoa > Mollusca > Gastropoda > Neogastropoda > Conidae > Conus > Conus betulinus. The sequence goes on from JADBJO010005475.1 coordinate 101,548, forward strand.
GCAGTCCACTTCAGAGACGGTGACGCTGTTCTGCTGATATGTCGGCTTTCAGCTTCTCTTGGGATAAGGACCTTTTCCTAGAAATCACAAAACCATCGTTCTGTGGGCAGTTGCAAGAGACCGAATACAAAGACTGACTGGAATACGTTTTATTGTGTTTTGACACGATTACCTGCAGAAAAATCATATAGTCAAAACAAGAGAGAGAGAGAGAGAGAGAGAGAGAGAGAGAGAGAGAGAGAGAGAGAGAGAGAGAGATCACAAATAACCCATCGCTGCAAACCCGCAAACAAAATGACGTTTTCCAAGTGTCCAGATTGACATTAGATTGGTAACAGCAATAACAAATAACTTCGAGTGCCTACTGACCGTCATTAGTGAGAGAGAGAGAGAGAGAGAGAGAGAGAGAGAGAGAGAGAGAGAGAGAGAGAGAGAGACAGAGACAGAGACAGAGACAGAGATACAGAGAGAGGGGGGTGGGTAGGGGGAGGGAGAGGAGGAGGTAGGTGGTTAGGAGGCAGAGAAGGGGCGGGGGGGGGGGGGGGGGGGGAAGAGGAAGAGTAAGAGAAGGTGGTCTCAAATCAAACTTGTTTTGGTGTTCAGTCTTGTAATTTGTTTGTTTCTTTCGTTCGACCGAAGAGTGATTTCTCTTTGTCGTTTGTTTCCCGTTTCCGCCTGCATTGTCCTCAATTTGAAACGGACTTGTTTCGGTGATGAGTATGGCCGATCCAACGCCATTGCTGAAAGCATTCTCCAGAAAAACTGATGGAGGTGACAGGCGGAGGGGTAAGGCAAAAAAACATTGCAGAATGCCAAGCCTGGCACACGACTGAGAGAACTGGAGGAAGCTGCTGAACTGATCTTCAGTGTGGTGCTCAGGTGGCTGCCCCACGCAGGTCATGGAACAGAAGAAAGGACGAAGAAAGCGTGTCTCTGACAATTAATTGACTTCTTTATTTTACCTGTGAAAGCATGTGAATACAGGTGCTAACAAACTAACTGGCCCAACCTTCTCCTTTCTGTCTGTCTGTCTGTCTGCCTCTCTATGCATCTGCCTGTCTGTCTGTCTGTCTCTTACACACACTCATACGCACATCCACCCACCCCCCCCCCCCCCCCCCACACACACACACACATACGCGCGCGCGCGCGCGCGCACACACACACACACACACACACACACACACACACACACACACACACACACACACATATACGTACCCATGCTCCCTCCCTTCCTCCCTCTCTCCTGATCCAAATTGGGCCACTGTGTTTCCAACTAAAGTGCTTTTAATAAAAGCAGGAATGTTGCATGCTTACTCGCTAATTAGTGTGCAACCAGACAATATAGAGCACATTATATAATGACATAGATCAAAGCATATATTGTAAAGACGAAAGCATCTCTTATATAACCAAAACCATGTGTCGTGTAGACAAGGAATATGTTACATAGACAAAACATGGGTCATATGGGCAAAAGCCTGTGATATATACCCAAAGTATATGTGATAGAGACAACATATGTGTCATATAAAGAAACGTGTGTTCAAACAGGAGAAAGAGAAATTTTTCATCATATGAATAAGGTTTGTGTGATACAGACGAAGCGTTGTCTTATATATGGGTTAACATCACTGCTTTTACCCCACAAAAAGCTTTGTCATGTAGATGAAATGTGTGTCTTTTTGTTGAAAGCATGAATGATAAAAATGAATATATGTGTATGGATGAAAACGTGTCTTATGGACGAAAGCATGTGTCATATGGATGAAAGCATGTGTTGTGCAGACGAAAGTATGTGTCATAGAGAGAAAAAGCATGTGTTAAGTAGATGAAAACATGAATCACATGGATGAAAGCCTGTGTCATACGGATAAAGCATGTTTTATATAGATGAAAACATGTGTAATATGGATAACAGCATATGTCGTATGGATAAAAGTACGCGTCTTGTTGAGGAGGAAAACATGTGTCCTATCGATGAAAACACGTGCCATTTGGATGATGGCATGCGTCCTATGAATGACAGCATTTGGCAAACAGATGAAAGTATTGTCATATGGATAAACACAGATGTGTCGTGAAGTGAAAGCATGTGTCGTATGGCTGAAAACATGTGTCATTTGTGTCATAAAACCGAAACCTTGCGTCATATAACCGAAAGCATGTGTCATATGACTGAAAGCATGTGTTGTCATTGAAAGCGTGTGTTGTGTGTACGAGTAGTTGAAAACATGTGGCATATAGTCGTAAGTATGTGTTACGTAAATGAAAGCATGTGTTAGACAGACGAAGGTATGTGTCATGAAAACATGTATCGTATACACGAAAACATTCGTCTGTAAATGTAAAAATTTGTCATACAGACAAAAGCATGTACCACATCGATAAAAGCATCTGTCTTACTGATTTTTTAAGAGAAAAATGACTGAATAAACACGATTACACGAAGAAAGAAAAAGCAAAAAACGATAACAAGCCTCAGTTATTTAAATTTGATCAATCATAAATGAGGGAAACAAACAAGGGCAAGATTTACATGCCTTGATCATATTTCTACTCAGTCTAACATAGAAACTTTCCTTATCAATTTTTTCTTTAAGAATTAGAAACTTTCAAATTACAATTGTTTCATAGAACACTACACTTTTCATTTCCTGAACAGATACACTTTTCAGTTTCTTCAGATCTTTAAAGCAGTCTTTTTGTACTTTTTGTTTCTTCAGATCATTTTTCAAAACGCATTGTTTGCTGTAACAAACAAACTTGGATCTCATTTATTGCATTTATGACTAAAAGCATGTTTGCATTTAACAAACAAACTGATCGGATCAAAGGTGTCATCTTGTTCATTAAAAAAAAAAAAATCAGACTCGTTCCACAACTGAACTTCATTTAAAACTGTGTTTCAAAGTATACTGACTGACTACAGGCGAAAGTCCAAACATGGCAACGAATGTTGAAGTACAGAGCTGCCTGAAGAAGGTAACAAACATTCGGGTAACGCGCCTCGACCTATCGGCCTTCTCCAGGCAAGACAACAAACAAAGAAACAGAAACAACGGAAATAAACATGTAGTGGGCGGGCGGAGGTCGGGGGGGGAGGGAGGATAGGGATTGGGAGGGGGGGGGGGGGGGGGGGGGGGGGGGGGGGGGGGGAGAGAACAAGTGCGAACGAACGAATCCTGAGTAACTATGAAAATGAATGGAATGCGTTTAGGACGGGGGGGGGGGGGGGGGGGGGGGGGGGGGGGGGGGGGGTGGGGGGGGGGGGAGTGGGGGGGGGGGGGGGGGGGGGGGGGGGGGGGGGGGGGAGGGGAGGGGAATTCGGGATGAAAAGGACGACTTTGGATAACCTCATCAACAACGGACGAAAAGAAAATCCTCAGGATGAGGTTGAGAATTGAAAAGTCCAGCGCCGAGACAAAACAACAACAACAACAGCAACAG
>JADBJO010005475.1:120000-127500 GCA_016801955.1 Conus betulinus
TGGTTTTGATCTTGAAGCTCAGTCTATATGCTGACACGTTGGAGGGATTTGATTTTAATCTTGAAGTCTGTGCTGACATGTTTGAGGGATTTTGACTTTGATCTTGAAGTCCATATGCTGGCATGTTAGAGGCTTTTTGATTTTGATCGTGGAGTCTATATGCTGACATGTTAGAGAAGTTTTGATTTTGATTTTGTAATTCAACATACATGCAGACCCGTTATTTGAACGCTCTTCGTGCGTACAGGAATGCACAGGACCGGACAAGCACATGGAAGATCCTGTGATCCGTGTGTTGATGGGTCATGGAAATGTTAGAAACACAGTGAAACCCTACGACACAAAGCCTCTGAAATAAGACCCTCACACCTGTTTTCCGGAATTTTATTGTTGTAATTTTTTTTCACAGCCTCTTTGTCTATACTAAATTCACTTCCGAGTAGACACCCCTTCTCCTGGGTGCTATCCATTTCTGGAACTTTTTTCCCCTTGTCTTTTACTCTTTTCCTAGATCAGATTTGCTTCCTAATGAAGAATCGTTTATTTTCAAAGACCCATTTTTTTTTCAAAAAAGAAAAAGGATTTTTGGATGGCGTTATTAGAGGTCTTGGTGGATGTTTTGAGAGGACATAGGCTCCGCCAGAGAACACACCCACTGCAGATTTAGGTTCCAGAGCTAAACCGGAGCTCACCACTGTGTATTTGTACATAACGTTATACACACATTTTGCTATGTGATTTTATTGTTGTAATTTTTTCACTGCCTCTTTTTGTCTATACTAAATTCACTTCCCAGTAAACACCCCCTTCTCCTGGATGCTACCCATTTCTGGAACTTTCCCCCCTTGTCTTTTACTCTTTTCCTAGATCAGATTTGCATTAGCTTGAGGAGACAAGTGGCAAACGAACCTTACTTCAAATCAAGCATTGTGGCAAAAGAACCTTACTTCAAATCAAACATTGAGGAAAGAACTTTAGTTTGAAAGGAAAACGACAGTCAACAGTTTAGTGTTGATAATGGATCCCCCACAAAGGGTTAATAGACGCGTGAAGCCTCCATGGAAATAACGTTAAGAGGAAAGCAAACAATCACCTATCACCTATCACTTATCCCAGAGTCTTGAAGACCGTTGAGGTGCTACAGAAGACTTCGCAACTAGCTTCCTCCACTCTTCGAAATTCTCAGACGTTTTCAGAAAGCAGACAACCAACCAACCAACCACCCACCACACCACTACCCAACCAACCAAGGAAGCAACCAATTAACCAACCACCCAACCAACCAATCAACCAACCGACCAATCTTCCAACCGACCAACCAACAAACAACAAGACAAACCAGACACTGAATGCAGACGACCAAAACCGCCGGAGGGGGGTGAAACTGAGGTGATAAGTGACAAGATCCATAGTGCACCTCTGAGCGGTGCGCCGGCCGTGTGTTACAACCCCCCTACAAAGGCAGCAGGCGGTAACGGACTGTTTGCACTGCGCAGTGGGTGCGTGAGGTTGCGACTACACCGCGGTGGCCGCAGATTGGGTGGTTCTGTGCCGAAGATCAGGGATTAGCTGTGGTGGGATCGTTTTCTCTCCGTAGTCCGTGGCCCTGCGACTGAGTGACTGAGCAGTACGTACATACATGGTTCACAGAGAGACGGAGGAGTGGGAGGTTGGTTGGTTGGTTGGTTTTTGTGTGTGTGTGGTGTGTGTGTGTGTGTGTGTGTGTGTGTGTGTGTGTGTGCGTGTGTGTGTGTGTGTGTGTGTGTGTGTGTGTGTGTGTGTGTGGTGTGGGTGGGTCTGTGGGTGTGTGTGTGTGTGTGTGTGTGTGTGTGTGGTGTGTGTGTGTGTGTGTGTGTGTGTGTGTGTGTGTGTTGTGTGTGTATGTGTTCGTGTGAGTGTGTGAGTGTGTGTGTGTGTGTGTGTGTGTGTGTGTGTGTGTGTGTGTTGATTTGTTCTCGCTTTGAGGATTTCAAAAAACACATGATTTTACATGTTTATCGCATTTTATCACACACCCCCCTCGCATTATATCTCTACACTGTGGTTTGGTTCACCTCTTTTGTCTTTTTTTTTCTTTTTTTTAATTTCTTTTTGTAAACCATTCTTCCACTTCACCCTCTTCTGTTTTTGTTGTGTTATAGTTGTTCTTCTTCTTTGTTTTTGCCGTTGCTCTTGTTATTGCTATTGTTGTTGTTGCTATTGTTCTTGTTGTTGTTTGGTTTCTGTCTGTCTCTACTACTTCTTCGTGTTGTCCATCTCCCACTTTTGTCACTATCTTCCATGTTTGTCTTTCTCTCATTTTCTCCAGTTTTGTCTCTGTCTCGTTCTGTCCTCATCAGTTCCTCATCTTCCATTTCTGGATTGATTCTCCTCTATTCTTCTCCTCACCCTTTCCCTCCTCTCTCTCTCTCTCTCTCTCTCTCTCTCTCTCTCTCTCTCTCTCTCTCTCTCTCTCACCCGTCTTCCCCTTCTTATTCTGCTTTTCTCCCTTCTCCTCCCCGTCCTTCTCTTTCTGTTTCTTAAGATGCGACTCCGTCTGTATCTGGTTTGTCTTTCAGTGTGTGTGTGTGTGTGTGTGTGTGTGTGTGTGTGTGTGTGTGTGTGTGTGTGTTTTGTGCGTGGCGTCTATTGTTTGAAGACTCGTGTTCACGACATGAATTAATGACTGGCGAGAGGTATCTTTGACCACACACAACACACACACACACACACACACACACACACACACACACACACACACACACACACACACACACACACACACACACACACACACGCACGCACGCACGCACACACATACACTTAAGTCTGAGGTTGATGAACAATGTATTAGCTATGACTATCTTTTGTTGTGAACAAAATTAATGCTCTTTTCTCTCTCTGTGTCTCTCTCTCTCTGTCTCTCTCTGTCTCTCTCTCTCTCTCTCTCTCTCTCTCTTCTCTCTCTCTCTCTCTCTCTCTCTCTCTCCTCTCTCTGGAGGATGGGGTGGGTCGGGGAGGATGTGGTAAGGGTACAGCGTTTACCTTTCATTCCTATTTGTATCAAGCGTTCTAGTTTGCTGTCTGTATATCTGTGTTTCTCTTCATAGGATTTTCGCCCGTACTTCCACCCGTTATATCTATCTATCTATCTATCTATCTATCTATCTATCTATCTATCTATCTATCTATCTATATCTATCTGTCTGTCTGTCTGTCTATTTTTCCACTTTAGTCTTATACCTGGTTTTTGTCTTCTCTTTCTTCTGCCTTTCTTTCTTTTAAAAAAACCCCCCAAACTTTCCTCTCTCTTTTTTTTTTTTCCCCTTTCATTCTTTCTATCACTCTTTTGTTGTAATTGATCAAGCCTCCTCCTCGGTTACTCGGTGTAGATGTTCGTTCGTTTCTGCCTTGTCTTCCTTCCTTCCTTCCTTCCTTCCTTCTTTCCTCCTTCCTTTCTCGCACTTTTTTTCAATCGTTCTCTTCATCTGTCTGTCCATCCTGTTCTATAGGGTCCATGAGATTGAATGTCTCCTTGTTTGACCCACCTTCTTTCTTTTTTTTTTTTTTTTTTTCGGTTGGTAACTTCTTCTTTTTCTTCCTTTTTTGTTTATTTCTTTATATATTTGTTTGATTATTTACTTACTTATTAACTAATGAACAATTAATTGTTCAGTTAATTAATCAAACTATTTATTCATTTTTTTTTTTCTTTGTTTCTTTCTTTCTTTTTCTTTTTTCTTTTTTCTTTCTTTCTTTCTATCTTTGTTTCTTTCTCTCTTTCTTTTTGTCTTGCCTTTTTTTTCTTTCTTACATTTTTCTTTTCCCTGTTTCTATCTTTCCCTCTTTTGTCCTCTCTGGGTGTGTGTGTGTGTGTGTGTGTGTGAGTGTGTGTGTGTGTGTGTGTGTGTGTGTGTGTGTGTGTGTGTGTGTGTGTGTTTAAGCCAGCCTTTTTTTTGTCATTTTTTTTTTTACTTTTACTTAACTTATTTCTGTTAATCAGCTCCCATGAGTTCCTTACTATGTTTGTCTTTTCTCTGGCTCTCTGTGTTCTGCCTATCTCTCTCTCCCTCTCTCTGTGTTCTCACGAAGTCCTCGGTATTTAATCAAGCTTGGCGCGGCGCGCGTGCAATGAGTTCAATCATGCGGAGCAATCTGGCTGATAGTCATCAGACACGCCTCGCTGGTTCTCCAATCCGTCACTGTGTGTGTGTACACACTCCCAACCTTCTACCACACCACGCAACCGCGATCATGATTATTATTATGATAACGATTAGTGCGTGTGTGTGTGTGTGTGTGTGTGTGTGTGTGTGTGTGTGTGTGTGTGTGCGCGCGTGTGTACGCGCGCTTGTGTGTGTGTGTGTGTGTGTGTGTGTGTGTGTGTGTGTGTGTGTGTGTGTGTGTGTGTGTTGACTAGTCTCTATATTTATGTATTTGTAGATTTATTTATCTATGTATCTATGTAACTATCTATCTGTCTCTCTCTCTCTCTCTTTCTATTATGTTCGGTATTGGTTTTCCATTCAACGTTTATTTGTGTATATATGTATGCATGCATGTTTGTGTGTGTGTGTGTTTGTATGTATGCATTCATGTATATATGTATATATAGTATGTACACGTGTATGTATGAATGTCTGTCTACTCTGTGTATCTCTCTATCTCTCTGTCTATATATTTATCTATCTATCTATCTGTTTGCATATGCATATGTGTGTCAAACGCTACTTTGCGCAACACGTATTTGCCCAAAGATTTCTCACCCCCCAAATCTGTCTATAATTTTTGTCAAATGGTGTCTTCTACTAATCGAAAACAAATGCTTCTATTGCCAAAGTATATAAGGTTATCTCAAGTGTTATAAATTGTTGGTCTATGTCAGCATTTACCAGCAATTCATGTTTTTATTTTGGCTTGTATGTTTTCCTTTTCCTGTTATTGCTTTCAACTCGCCCTTCCTCCATATCCCAAAAGGGGCAAAACGAAATGTTTTTTTGTCATGTACATATACATGTGTGTATATATATATATATATATTATATATTCATGTTCTATATATATATATATATATATGCAGTTACAGGGATAATAATGTTCTACGACCACAAATTCCGACTGCATGATGGGATAATAATGTTGAATGCAGATGATGATGGTGTCATGATGGACCATGGTATTACACTTCTAGTGACATCTGTGAGCAGTTCATATACACTACATGACATCTGTAAGGCTACCAGACCACGATGCGCTGGATTGGTAGATGAATTAACGACTAAGATGAAATTCTTGAAGACAAGGGCGTTGTGGACACGACATGGCAGACACCTGACCAACGACAACAAAATAATAAATAATGATAACAACATCAGCAACAATAGGTCTTCATCCAGACACTTCACCACAAAAAGGCTACAGAGCTCTTAGCAATGGGATATAATCAGCAACTATTTTACACACCTTCTGCAGCAGCGATTACAACAACGAAATGCACAATCCAAAAAAAAAAAAAAAACAAATCTCATCCTCACCTGCATTGATAAAAAGAATCTCAGTTTTTTTGTGTCCGTTCATGCTCTGCTTTTGTGATGACCTTTGTTTTGATGTCCTCTCGACGTCACTCGTTTCGGTTTGATTCTGTCAGGGTCACCGGTATCGGCAAATTCATGGGGGCTTCGTTGGATGGACGTGGTGGCGCCCTCTAAAGGAAGAGCTCACGCATGCTGGCTCTGCGACTAAGCAATGATTGTCGTCTGTAGGAGGCTTAGTAGGTGGTGTCCTGTGTATGTTGGATCAGAACAGGCGCTACTGAACACCACCGAAGTGACTCGGCAGTGGTGCAGTGTCTCCTCTGGTGGGTTGCCTCTTGACGACTTGACACCGACTGCTCTCCGTGGATTGCCGTTGCCGGGGGCTGTGATCGTGGACGTGGGGTCGGAATGTGCGTGTGGATGCAACGCCAAAGAGAGATGAAACAGAAAATGGAACAGGATTTTTTTTTTTTTTTTTTTAGCGCATTTTGATATATACACACAACAAAATTTAATTATCTAATGATGGGCAGCTTTATGCTTTGGCACAACGTGTTGCCATGTTGTCTCTGTCTCTTTGTCTCTGTTGCCTCTCACAGAGAGAGATATTCAGATTTAGATTCATATGATTTATACAGTGGGCTAAAGCCCCATATGAACAAGGGGCGATTACAGTGTTCAGCAGGTACCTTTATGTGAATTAAGACAAATTCATCGTCCATTACAAGCATGTGTTACAACACAAATCACGAGAGAAGAGTTTGTCGTTACTGAAAGGCTTTGTGCAGATACATCGCTAATTTACGTACTGTTCTTTCATCTTTCGATGTCATAAGGAGTACAAAATCGAAATAAACATGGATTCATGTAGAATTTCGCAGGAATATATTTTACACGAAGATCGGCCAGTTCAGAATACGTTAGGACCAAAATGAAGTCGTTCCTCATTAGACTCCTTACACAACGGACATAAATCACTCAATACCATATATAGTTTTTAAAGCGATACAAATGTGCATTGATTTCAGATATACCAAATCTAAAACTAGTTCTCAGAGAGAGAGAGAGAGAGAGAGAGAGAGAGAGAGAGAGAGAGAGAGAGAGAGAGAGACTCAAATTTAGACCGAGAGAGAGAGAGAGAGAGAGAGAGAGAGAGAGAGAGAGAGAGAGAGAGAGTCCAACACTGAGAATCCTGAGACTCCATTTCAGACCGAAAAGCTCTGTAGATAACAACACAGTAATAATCCAAATCTTCAGAAACGATCGTGGTCTATGCAGCCATAGACTGTGTGGACCCTTCCACGGTGCCGTGAAGATATTTCCATTTGTATACAGTTATAGGCTGCACACTCCACAAACGTGGATTTTGTAGTTCATCGAAGCATAGCATTTCATTTTGGCATGGCTTTAAACCCAGGTCACTCCAGGAAAAAGAGCGGTTTGCGACTGACGCACCGTGTCCGAACTCTTGTCGCCAAACACTCGTAAAGAAATCCTTTAATTCCTTGCATTCACTTCACGATAGTCGTCATTCGCTCGGAAAGTAATGACAGTTGAGGAAAACTGAAAAGGGGTCGTCGGAATGGGGGTGGGTGGGGGCATCGGGTGGGGAAGGGGGGGCATCAGAGGGGAAGACACGGTAATTTTAGAGATGTCCTCCGGAGTGCGACCTGAACCAGGGAGCTGTGATTCTTGCGAGCTGTGAGCTGTGATCTGTTCTCACGTTTACGGGTGTATGTCCCAGCAGGGTGACAGTCAGTGTCAACTGTGTCTAATGGACTGGATCGTTTTGGCCAGTGTTGAAAATGTTAAAGGCTGTTTGATTCAGTCATTCGCCCGAACCGTTACGCCTGCTGGATTTGGTCTCTGGGTGACTTTCCAGACAAGTCATGGTTGCTGTGTTATCTTGTAAAAGCGCCCGGGCGTTCCTACACATGTGCGCACTCGCATGAACACACACACACACACACACACACACACACACACA
>JADBJO010005475.1:130000-135000 GCA_016801955.1 Conus betulinus
CTATCTCTGTCTCTCTGCTTGTCTCTCTCTCTCTCTACCTGTATCACACATTCACATAGACACACACTCCACACGCGCGCGCGCTCGCGCACTCACACACACACACGCACGCACACACGCACGCACACGCGCACACACCACGCACACACACACACACACACACACACACACAGAGAGAGAGAGAGAGAGAGAGAGAGAGAGAGAGAGAGAGAGAGAGAGAGAGAGAGAGAGAGAGAACTGAAATATATATGTTCGACGTGATTTGAGAAGAAAGAAGTCCTTTCTCTGCACCACCGAACGAGAACAAGGTTCACATTATCTCCTAGAGTAGTTTGGTGCCGTGGCAAAGAAACTTTCGGTGTCATAAGAGAGAGAGAGAGAGAGAGAGAGAGAGAGAGAGAGAGAGAGAGAGAGAGAGAGAGAGAGAGAGAGTCGTGCTTATTACATTCGTATTTGAGCATGGGAGTGTCTTTGTTTAGACTGTCGTTAGACTGTCTGTATTGCCCGCCGCCCCTCACCCCCCACCCCCCACCGTCACCATTATACCAACATTATACCATGTGTACACTCAATCACACACACACACACACACACACACACACACACACACAACACACACACACACACACACACACAAGCACACGCGCCGCATACACATAGACACCCGCATACACACATACATACACAGCCATACTCGCAAGCACACGTACACGAGTATACCTATTCGAGCACACGCAGGAACACACACACACACACACACACACACACACACACACACACACACACACACACACACACCAAACACATACACGCACACACACACACACACACACACATACACAAACACAAACGCGCAACGCAAACACACGCGCACACACACACACACACACACACACACACACACGCACGCACGCACGCACGCACGCACGCACGCACGCACGCACGCACGCACACACCACACACACACATACACACACACACACACACACACACAAACACACCACAGATCCAAATGTAGGTGTGAACGACGTGTGGTCTTTGTTGTCTAAGAAGAATGACTTCCACTGTTCTACCTGTCGGAAAATTGGCCCGTGGAGACTAGGACTTGAAGAGCGTTTCTTTGAAGAGGGAGGGAGAAAGAAAAAAAAAAAAAAAAAAAAAGAGAGAGAGAGAGAGAGAGAGAGAGAGAGAGAGAGAGAGAGAGAGAGAGAAGGGGGGTTGGGTGGAAGGAAGCCTGAAACAGACACACGTACACATACGCTCGCGAGAGAGAGAGAGAGAGAGAGAGGGGGGGGAAAGAAAAAAGAAGAGAGAGTTTTAAAGTAGAAGAGAGAGAGAGAGAGGGAGTGGGGGAGAAAGAGAGAGAGAGAGAGAGAGAGAGAGAGAGAGAGAGAGAGAGAAGACCGACAGAGACAGACAGACAGACAGACAGAGAGAAAGACACTTTGACACTTTGATATTTTATTGTCATTACCAGAGAGGTCTTTTGACATGGGGGGTAGGCGGTAACACAACAATGATATTTCCCTCTTGCTTTCCTACAAACAAAATAGTACACATTAATTCCCAGTGTGTGTGTGTGTGTGTGTGTGTGCGTGTGCGTGCGTGTGTGCGTGCGTGCGTGCGTGCGTGCGTGCGTGCGTGTGTGTGTGTGCGTGTGTGCGTGTGTGTAGAGTGTAGAGAGAGAGAGAGAGAGAGAGAGAGGGAAGGGGAGGGGGGGCGGGAGAAGACTGAGGTTCAAAGACAGAAAAGAGAGAAAGGAAATTCACAGACTGACCGAAAGCACTACCAGGCCTGCTCCATAAAAAATCCAAATTGGAAGAAAGAGATTACGGACTGTGCCCTGACACGACAAAGGAGGAGTGAGGGAGAGCGAAGAGAGGGAGAGAGTGGGGTGCTGGAAGGGAGGGGAGGGGGGTTGAGGGTAGAGGAGAAGAACGAAGGGAAGGCGGGGGGGGGGCGCGCGCGGGGGTAGGGGAAGGTTTGCGAGGAAGGTGACAGTGCCTTGCGTCTCTGGAACGTCTCCAAACAAGTCATCAAAGAGTACCACACCGGTATTGTGTCCACGTTGTATATATGTGTGTGTGTGTGTGTGTGTGTGTGTGTGTGTGTGTGTGTGTGTGCACTTGTGTGTGTGCGTGTGTGTACTTGTGTGTGTGTGCGCGTGTGTGTGTGTGTGTGTGTGTGTGTGTGTGTGTGTGTGTGTGTGTGTGGTGTGTGTGTGTGTGTTTGCCTGACAGACGGCACTCTAGCAACGCATGTAAGACCGTGAGGGCGCATGTGTTTCAAGTTCTCTGCCCTCGATGACCTAAGATAATGATGATAATAAATGATAACATTGGTGAAAGACTAGAACCCCCCGTCGTATCCTCTCTGGCCTGAGCGTGAATATTCTGAAAGGGCTGATGCAGTGGGAGGTACGGACGAAAGTCACATTGACCTGCGCACATACAGACACTCAGACAGACACACAGATAGACACCGACAGACACACACACACACGCACACACACACACACACCCACCCACACCACACACACCCACACACACACACACACACACACTAGTACAGATACACACCCGCGTGCATTTATGCATGCGCTCACACGTACACACACACATGGCGCGCGCACACACCCACGCAACTAACACACACACACACACACACACACACACACCCACCCACACACGTACACACACAGACACACACAGACAGACAGACACACCACACACACAGAGGCACACAGACACGGTACAAACAGATGGATAGAGAGACGGACAGACCGACGGACACACACACAGATAGACACACACACCACACTGAACACACACAAACACAAACACATACACGTACACGCACAGAGGTGCACAGACAGACACACACAGACCACACACCAGGCACACAGACACACACAAACACACAGACACACACACCACACACATAGACAGACGCACTGAACGACACGCAAAAACATACACAACGCGCGCACGCGCGCGCACACACACACACACACACACACACACACACACACACACACACACAACACAGAGAGAAACGCACACCATGCACACACACACAGATATTTGGTGCACAGGTTTCAATGATTACTGGTCCACACTGAAATCATGACAGACTTCCAAGGAATTCAGATAGTGTCCGTCCTCCAACCTGTGGCTGTTAGCCACACAACAAGAGGACAGATTGTCAATAAATAAAAGACAGAAACGGAGAGGAAATGCAAAAGAAGATTATAAGGTATTCCGTGCTTTAAACTGTGTATTTTCCGTGCTTTGGATCTCAAAGTGGTTTGCTCCTTTCTCAAAAGGAAAATAGTTAAGCTAAAAAAAAAAGACTTGAGAGAGAGAAGCGGAAGCGGGAAGATTTATTCAGTATAGGCCATGGCCGCTTCCGAAGGGGGTACAGTACATGAACAATACACTTTCGAATGAAACAGTGAATAATTAGACAATTATATAGCATGACATGACAGTTGAGCATGAATCCATCCTGACTGCGTAATCTAAGAATCAACCAGAGAGAGAGAGAGAGAGAGAGAGAGAGAGAGAGAGAGAGAGAGAGGAGAGAGAGAGAGAGAGATTTGGTTTTTTTGCCAATTTTTTGTTTTGTTGTGTTGTCGACAGTTATCAGTCAGGGCTACGTCACACGATCTTACTGTCTGGAAAACGGTTTTTCCAAAGAGCAGCAACACATTCAGACCGAAGACTCTTTTGAAGGTGTTCAGCTGCAAGACATGTCAATCACAGGTTCGATTTGTCGCAACGAACGTCGAGGAGAGATGGAAAAACAAAATCATCATGAAATTCAGTCGTCGAATGTTTGTTTGGTCTCTATCGCTTTTGGCCATTTTTTGCTCGTAAAGCAGGATTTTGAAGCCCCCGGAAAAGATTGATGGACAAAAAAAAAACTTTTACCAAGGTAAGATCTAAGGATCATAATCACTTATCAATCAGCCGCGATGTTCAATAACTCGTGATACTGATCACATGAAAGACGCTAATCTAGAGCATGCTGTAGAATGAGAGCAGATAGAAACAGCATCAAAACCGACTTGGAAACGCACCAGGTAAAAACAGGAAAAAAATCAGTGTCGCAGGCTCGTTTCTGGTGCGAAAGATAGTTCGTGGTTGCTTGAGAAGAGAAGGGAAAAATGAGGCAATGATGAAAAGATGTTCGACGAACGAAATACGAGAACAACACGAAGCGGCAGAAAGAGGTCTCTGAGCCAGTCCTCGAGCTTCTCTCCGTCAACAGATTATCTCCTCTTACCCCCTGTGCTACGGAGCTACTACTGCCTGACCCTGTCAGACTATCTTCTCTTACCCTGTGCCACGGAGCTACTACTGCCTGTCCGACTATCTTCTCTGGCCTGTGGCGATGTAGCCCTTTTTCTCTCATGTTACGTTCCCCTTTTCTGTCACTACTCGCCATCGCCTCTCAGATTTATCTTTTCTGACCTGGGGGCTACGTAGCCACTGCCTCTCAGATTATCTTTTCTGACCTGGGGGCTACGTAGCCACTGCCTCTCAGATTATCTTTTCTGACCTGGGGGCTACGTAGCCACTGCCTCTCAGATTATCTTTTCTGACCTAGGGGCTACGTAGCCACTGCCTCTCAGATTATCTTTTCTGTCCTGGGGGCTACGTAGCCACTGCCTCTCAGATTATCTTTTCTGACCTGGGGGCTACGTAGCCACTGCCTCTCAGATTATCTTTTCTGACCTGGGGGCTACGCAGCCACTGCCTCTCAGATTATCTTTTCTGACCTGGGGGCTACGTAGCCACTGCCTCTTAAATATATCTTCTCTTCTCTGTGGCAACGCAGCCACTGCCTCTCAGATTATCTTCTCTTACCTCGGGGCTACGTGTATATAGTCACTGCGTCGCGGATTATCTTCTCTTATCTGTGACTACGTAGCCAATGCCTCTGAAATGTTCTTCCCTTATCTTTGGTTACGTAACCACATTATCTTTCCCTATCTT
>JADBJO010005475.1:145000-147500 GCA_016801955.1 Conus betulinus
GGTCTCTCTGTCTGTCTTTGTCTGTCTGCACCACTCCACTTTCTATTGAAATGCAATGCTTATATGCCTTTCAGAGAAAAATACGTACTGAAGCACAGACAATTTCAGAACGTGAACTTTATTAAACTAAAATAATTACTTGCAAACGCAAATGTGCATATTACAAGAGATATTGCTGTGTATATTTATTATGCACTGAAAATAAGAGAAGAACTCGTATCCCAGTCAGTATGAATTTTTCGATCTCTTCTTTATCTGCTACCTTTCCGACTCCTCGTTCTCTCCGTCTTGTAATTCTCTCCCTCAACCTGTCTGTCTGTCCCCTCTTTTTCTGTCCCTGAAGCAAATCATTTGGCAGTTCACCCAAGGAAGGATTCTGTTTTTACGCCTCGTCACACATATAGGTGATTGCAGACGTCTAAATAACATAGTGTTTACAATTTTAGACTATTATCATAAAAGAAGAGAAGAGGACGATGTGGTTACATAGAACAAAAATAAAAGGATAGATGAATTATAGGACGGTAACTATGAAAAATTAGAGAAAAATAACTAAAGTAATCAAACTTACGACTTACGATTATGATTATAAAATGTTCCTTAATGGACTTTCCAAAAGGTGTCTCGTTAATTTAACAAGAGAAACAACTGGCAACGAATCTAAAATGTCAAACATGCCCAGTGTCAGCACTTGGTATAACACCATTCAAAAAGGGTTTCGTTAGTTCACAATCAAAAATCACATGTTGAACTGAAAGATCCCCACGACATACTTAACAGTCTGGCAATACTTGGTTCGTAGGGAAAGTTTTTCAGCTTAGTAGAATAAAACGTGTTCATGACTATGCCTACATTAAGCCAGATGTAGATTACGCATCAACATGTTAGGGACCTAGCGAGAGGTGATAGTTAAAAGTCACTCGAAAGCTTACATAGACGTTCTACGAAAATTAATTCTTTTCAGATCTTCTGTCTTCCGATGGATTACAAACAATTTGATAACCCCCCCCCCCCCCCCCCCCCCCCCCTGTTTGATCTTAAATCACGCCTCAATGAAATTGTGTTAGTGTGCTAAGTCATGAATAACTTAACACCACCTTAGCACCATCCGCACAAAATCCCCAGTAATCAATGTCCGAAGCAAGACTACCGTTCTTAACCCCTTGCCTTAGAACTTAATCTTTTCATGTCATCTTTCACTTAACTCCGGTGGAGAATTCCGGCATGACAAATCCAGCCTGCCTTCTTTCAAAAATCGTATCACAGATTTCTAACAGTACAGTTGTAATTACTCAATTTCAAACTTGCGTTGAAAGAGCACTTTATGGGCGCGTTTGCTTGCATGTGGTGTGATGTCTTATGTGATGTGATGTGATGTGATATGTGTGTGTGTGTGTGTGTGTGTGTGTGTGTGTGTGTGTGTGTGTTTGTGTGTGTACGCACACACGCGCACTGGCGCGCGCGTGTGTTTATGTATGCATTAGCGCGTGTGCGCGCGCGTGCGCACTCGAAGTTTTTTTCTCGTAGAGCACAAGCCCTAGTTTTCGCATGTCTTTAAGTTTAGTCGTTTTGCTTGTTTAACTCAGTTGTACTTGAATTGTTCTATGATTTTTCTTTCTTTTTGCTTAAAATATTTGTCTTTTCACCCTTGAGGGCACCGTCTAAAAATGCTTTGTTATCCGTGTACCCTCATTGAAGTATTTATCGTCTTCCCCTCTTCCCTCTCTCTCACAACCCTGTCCTCTCATTGTTCTCACTTTCCCACTTCACCTTCTTTTCCTATCTGTCTCTCTACATCTGTTTCTGCATGCGTTTCTGCTTCTCGCTCTCTGTGTCTCTATCTCTGTCTGTCTGTCTGTCTGTCTGTCTGTTTGTTTGTCTGTCTATGTCTCTTCTTCTTCTTCTTCTTCTTCTTCTTCTTCTTCTTCTCACTCTCTCTTTTATCTGTCTGTTTGTCAGTCAGTCGGTGTCTCTGACGGCCTGGCTGCCTGCCTGTCTGTCTATCTCTCTCTCCCATCCCCCCCCCTCCTTCCCATTCTCTCTCCATCCCTCCCCCCTCACGGCTCTCCTCTCTCTCTCTCTCTCTCTCTCTCTCTCTCTCTCTCTCTTATCGCCTCTCTCTCTCTCCTTCTGTCTGTCTGTCTGTCTCTCTCTCTCTCTCTCTCTCTCTTCTGTCTGTCTGTCTGTCTGTCTGTCTGTCTGTCCGTCTCTCTCTCTCTCTCTCTCTCTCTCTCTCTCTCTCTCTCTCTCTCTCTCTCTCGTTCTCTCTCGTTCGCTCTCTCACACTCTACCTCCTCTCTATCTGTCTCTAACCCCCTTTCACTCCCTCTCTCACCCTCCCTCCATCCATACACCGCCCCCACCCCTCTCTCTCTCTTTCTTTCTCAGTGTCGATGTAACATACAACAATACGCAGTCATTAAGCTGACGCTTGATCAACGATCAATGGTGTGATGGCGGATGTTTACTCATCGATCCTCATTGAATGGCAGGAAATGAG
>JADBJO010005475.1:152500-157500 GCA_016801955.1 Conus betulinus
AGGTGTCTCCCCCCGACCTGCACTTACCCTCCCCCACCCGCCTCCATTGACAGGTTAATCCCCGCATTGAACCCCGCGCCTCTCGCTGTCACACTGCACCCACTGCCGCCCCGGCTCTGTGAAAGGAAGGGGGGATCACAGGGGGATTAGAGAGCTGAATTCGGTGGAATTAGACTGACAAGACCTGGTCATGGTGCCGGAGTGCAAACAGAACATTGGATAATCTTAACTGTTTGACAGGGTGGCGGATACAGGGCTTCGACTGCTGGGTAAGACTTGCATTTGGGGGGGTGGGGGGGGGGGGGGGGGGGGGGGGGGAGACTGGAGAAGAGGGCATTGTGTTTGTGGACAGTGATACATGGAGAGATAGTGACAGGCGGAGGAATATTCTTGCTCAGTTTTGACAACTGCTGCCTGCAATCAAGAGTGTGAAGGTATGGAATTCTCGTCTTTCTTAGACATGTAAACACACACTCACCACGAACACCAACGCACGCAAGCATGCATTCAGGCTGAGTAAGTTTTTTTTTTTTTTTTTGTCTGTTTTTGGGGAGGAAGTGACAGCAATCCGATTCAACATGTTGCTCATTTTTGAAGATATGCAGATGTGTATTGTAGAGTATTTCAAGCGTTATGCTGCGGTCTGTAAACTGTGATTGCTAAAGCAGAAAAGCTTTCAAAATTTTCCTGTTACAAAAAGAATATCTGTTGTAACATAACATAAACATGTGCCCTCCGATGAACATTTTCAGTTTTTCGTAAAATCTCACAACATGGGCAACGTTTGGCAACATGAACCAGACGCCATGGTAACTTGGTCAATGTCGCGGCTTAAGTTTGATTCCAATCAGAGGCTTTAATCGTTAGAAAAATTTTTTGGGGTCTCGGTCTCAGACGGGAAGATTGGGACCATGCAGTCTTGCTTCATCCACGTAATAGATGCATCTCTGACAGTGGAGCTCAAATTGCCTGACCAACACTGCAGGTGTCTGTATCTCTCAGGCCTGGTCGACGCTGGACTATGTTGTGAAAGGAAGTCTAGAGTACAGCCCTGCCATGTAGTCTAAATACAATGATAGCATCCCACAGCGTCATCTTCGTCATCCTCATCGATCACGGTGAAAGCGAGCCTCAAGTCCTTCATGCCCTGCTCATTGGGTGATCTCAGTTCCGATTTCCTTTCCACCTTCATGCTCGAAGTGATTTCTCGCCTCAGCTTAGGACCAGGGGGACTGTAACTGGACGGAGTCAGGGGTCATGGAGGGTTGAGAAAACATAAGAAATACAGCAAACTCCATAGAATATTTCATTAGAATCTTGAAATGTTGAGACAATCTAAAAGCTTTTGAAACAAAACACCGGTCATCCTCTTAACTGACCAATTTGACCGGCCATAGAACGCATAAAATTAGCTCTTCGAAAATGCCTGGGGACAGATTTATATATATATATATATATATATATATATATATATATATATATATCTGGCCTATAGAACTATGTCCCAAAACGCATCCATGAAATTCGGTGTAGGTCAATGATCCGTTTAACAAGACTACGCAAAAAGCACTGAACCGATTTATAGAGAAACTTGCTGAACTGAATTTAAGGGAAACCTGCTAAACTGATTTTCAAGGAAAACTTGCTGAACTGATTCTAAGAGAAACTTAACTGAACTGAATTTAAGGGAAACTTGCTGAACTGATTTTAAGGGAAACTTGCTAAACTGATTTTAAGGGAAAACTTGCTAAACTGATTTTAAGGGAAACTTGCTAACTGATGATTTAAGGGAGGAAACTTGCTAAAACTGATTTTAAGGGAAACTTGCTAAACTGATTTTAAGGGAAACTTGCTAAACTGATTTTAAGGGAAACTTGCTAAACTGATTTTAAGGGAAACTTGCTGAACTGAATTTAAGGGAACCCTACTGAACTGATTCCAAGGGAAGCTTGCTAAACTGATTTTAAGGGAAACTTTGCTAAAACTGATTTTAAGGGAAACTTGCTGAACTGATTTTAAGGGAAACTTGCTAAACTGATTTTAAGGGGAAACTTGCTAAAACTGATTTTAAAGGGAAACTTGCTAAAACTGATTTTAAGGGAAACTTGCTAAAACTGATTTTAATGGGAAACTTGCTAAACTGATTTTCGGGGGGGGAAACTTACTTACTGATTTTCAGGGAAACTTGCCGAACTGATTCTAAGAGAAACTTGCTGAACTGAATTTAAGGGAACCCTACTGAACTGATTCCAAGGGAAGCTTGCTGAACTGAATTTAAGGGAAAGTTGTCGAAACGATGGAATGCGGCCCAAGGACCAAGCCATTGATGTTTGAGTGTGGATTCTCATCTAAGGACAGATCCAGGATCCGTTTGACCATGACAGAGGTCCGCGCTCTCTCCCCAGTCCGGATCCTGTAAAGATGCTTTTCAAGATTTTTTGTTCCGGTTTCACACAATCAAAGCGTGCTTCAGGAACACGTATGGACTTTAAATGTAAACACAGATTCCACGTATTCCTCCTGTTTGTGCACAGCATTCATTCTTGAACAAGGATATCTACCAATCTTTGCTCAAAAAAGTAATAAGAACCACAATTCATTGACCCTTCCCCCAGCCAAACAGACAAAGACGAATACTTATCTTTGTAAACTTATTTATTTCAATGAAAGCCGATCTTTTTGCATGCCACAGCGGAGTTCATCAACATTTGATGTATGTCTTTGATTTTGTTAAAGGCGATCAGTAATTTCAATGAAACCACCATAACAATATTTACTGGCCCAACCGGCTGTTAGCAAGAGCCGAGTTGTTGTGAGCTCAGCTGGGAAGACTGAGACCACACAGATGAATTTCATCCGCTTCATGGTATACGTCTCTGAGAGGTTTACTCAAAATATCCAGACCAGTACTGCAGGTGTCTGTATCTCTCGGGTTTGGTTGATGCTGGGGTATATTATGAAGGAAGCGTAGATTACAACCCTATCATGCAGTCTCAGATCGGAATGAAAATCAACGGCATCATCTTCATTATCCTCGTCATCATCAAGATCATAAAAAAAAAAAAGTCTCTCAAATTCTGCGGCTCTGCATGTCCTACTCTTACGCCGACCTCAGTTTCGACTTCCTCCCCAAAGTCGATACCCATCGTGAGGTTCTATCCGAGTCACTGGTGTCGGCAAAGTTCATGGGGACTGTCGTTGGACGGTCGTGTTGGCGCTCTGCGAAGGGATAGCTCTTTCATGCCGGCTCTGTGACAAAACACAATTATTTTCGTCCCTAGGGGACTAAGTGTGGCATCTGGCATCGGTTGGATCAGAAACAGGTGCCACTGAACATCATCGAAGTGACCCGGCAGCAGTGCAGTGTCTTGTTTGGTGGGTTGCTTCATGGCGACTTGACAATGACGTCTACCTGTGGATTGCCTGTAGCGGGGCTGGGGCGGGACAGGACAGACTGTGGTTACAGACGGAAAACTGGAATGAGTAGCGTGAGTGCAGTGCCTTTGAAGTGACGAGGAAGGTGAGGAATTCAAAGAAATGGCTTTTAACAATACACAGCCGTGCATGTGCAAGAACTATCTTCCGAGGTCCACCCATTGGATCATTTACAGGATGGCATAATTACGAGTTTAAAACGAGCTCTTTGACATATTATGAAGCTGGATATATTACAGTTTTGACAAACAATGTTATCTTTTCCATTTTGTAAGAAACAGTTAGTGATTTTTCATAGCAGCTGATGGAAGTACTGAATGTGAAACTGAAACACATAGCTGTTTTACAACTTACACTTGAACGCCGTCGAAAATTTTGGACAGAGAGAGAGAGAGAGAGAGAGAGAGAGATCATCGAGAGAGAGAGAGAGAGAGAGAGAGAGAGAGGAGATAATATATATATATAAATATATATATATATATATATTCAATTATCAACAAAGCTTGAATATTTTAATATAATTGAATATACTGAATATTTCTTGCAGCCATTGCAACACCAAGCTGCTCTGTAAGTTGCTGGAATGGTACTCGTACTTATCCTTTGGATTTATTAGTTTATTTTATACATATATATATATATATATATATATAATATATATTATATATATGTATTGTATATATACCTATCTATATATGGATGTATGTATATTGCATTAAGGTGAAAACTCACCTAGTCATGGCAGTTGATCCTTGATGAGAGTAAGAGAGAGAGAGAGAGAGAGAGAGAGAGAGAGGGGGGGGGAGTGAGTGGACAGTTTACGACACAGTGTACGTCGAGAAGTCACGTTGGACATTACTGTTTCAGCACATGGTATTGTCCTCGCTCAAGTTTTTTCTCTTCGCGCCGTCGTCCCTTGTACTTTCCTAAGTGTGTCTGTGCAGTAATAGTACTTTTTTTGGTCTGTGTGTCGTCGGCAGACTCGAGAGAGGAGAAGTCGGTCAGTCGCCTCTGAAGGAGTGGAAATCATCTGACTTGAGTGTTTGATTAGCGTTTGTTCTGGGGCTTCTGGTGATAACGTGAAGCACTATGATGCATACACTGCGTGACCCAATTAGTCACTGATTTCCTAACCATATTAGCCTCGGCTTTGTTAGGAGGTACATGAAAAAGAGTCTTATAATGAAAGGCATTCAGAGAGAGAGAGAGAGAGAGAAGAGAGAGAGAGAGAGAGGAGAGAGAGAGAGAGCACAAGCGAAAATCGAGTGTGGTCTCCAAAGTTGACAGTGGGAGTCTTCTTAATAGCTCAGGCTTACGGCACAAGACCCCTGGCAAGAGGGAATGGAAACCTGCCGACGGATAACGAACCTCTTCCAAAATCCGTCCAAACCTGAAAGAGCTTTCCCCTTCCTTTTTTTTTTTAATTTATTTTTTTTTTACCGTGTGCCCACGGGCGTCCGTTAAGACGAAACAGTCTGGTGCGGTTTGCAACACGCCACCGTCGTTTTACACACATACACCCACAGGTGAACGGTGAAGCTCCGGTTGTGCACTGGATGTAAGTG
>JADBJO010005476.1:7500-37500 GCA_016801955.1 Conus betulinus
GCAGTATCCAACAATATTTCGTTGCTGAGATTTCTTGCGCATCCGTCAAACTAGCATAAAAGCTGATTCAGTATAGACCTGGTGCAGAGAAGCGACACCCGAGCCAGGTTCGGTGTGAGGGTTATATTCAGGCTGAGCGTCGACACTCACCAAGGTGGTAAGGCAGACGGGATAGCTGCAACAGGAAGGCCGGTCGCGGCAGGGGGTGGGGGGTGGGGGGTGGGATGGTGGGGAAGAGAGAGATGGCAGAGGGTTTGTGCAACACTACACCGATACCATCAGAACATCAATACATTAATACGTGAAGCCCCAGGCATACGTAAATTCGTTTAGCAAAGGCCTAGGTGCTTTACCCTGAGCTTACTATCTGACAGGGTGGGTAAGGGTATCGATTGGAAACGGTGGGGGTGGGGTTCCTGAAGCAACTATGTTGAATCACGTTTATTAAAGAAACCTTGGCCTTTAAAAAAAAATTGATCCATGCGTGTTTTGGTTGTCAGCCTGACGACTCGGTATAAACTGGTATAATGTTATAAATGCTTACAGCCCTGATATGGTTTATGTCTGGTCCATTGCTACCCCTTTACTTCTCTTTCGGCGGCATTGTAGGATGGAGTACCATTCAGCTTATTTCAGTTCTCCCCTTCCTCTCCCCCGCCTGTCATTTATCATAATTATGACCTTCTCCCATTATCATTCATTCGCTTAAAGTCCTTTCCTCCAACAAAACATCGTTCATCAGTTCCACGTTATCTTCTCACATCCATTGATCTTCGCTCTTCTGTTCTTCACTCGCCCACCATTCATGCTTCTCACGTTCCCCAGTTACCGTTCTGTTTTCTCTGTTATTATTCTCACGCTCTCTTCTTCTCGTCCTGTTCTTCATTTACTGCTGTCATGTTCTCCCCCTATCCTACTTACTCAGCATTTTTATGTTCTCTTTGTGTCATCGTTTCAACCATTCATTACAAATGCGTTCTCGTCGTCTCATTCCGTCTCATTCTGTGCTGATTGCGCCCAGTATTACTCTGTCGCTGTCTTGTTTTCATTATATGCTCACTGTATATGCATTATATGCTCACGCTCTTCTCTTTCCTTCGTTTGCCTCATCTGCCCTTCGTTCATAAGCGTCGCACCACCCTTCTATCTATTATTCGTCTTTCTTGCGTTCTTCTCTCCCCCCCCCCCCCCGAATCTCCCTCCATCCAACATTCATCATTCTCTCAGTTTTCCTCCCCGTCCAGCATTCACCATTCTCGGATTTTACCTTCCCGCCATTTTCCCCATCAAACATTCATCATTCTTCCCTTTTTCCCCAGTCCAACATTCATCATTCTTCCCTTTCCCCCAGTCCAACATTCATCATTCTTCCCTTTTCCCTTAGTCCAACATTCATCATTCTTCCCTTTTTCCTCAGTCCAACATTCATAAGTCTTCCCTTTTCCCCAGTCCAGCTTTCCGCATTTTCACGTTTCCCCCAAGTCAACATTGTTTGTGCTCACGTTTTCCCTTGTCCAGCATTGGTCCTTCTCACCCCCCCCCCCCCCCCCCCCCCTCCAGTCCAATGTTCATAAGCTTAAAACCCCCTCCTTTCCCTCGCCTCCCCCCCCTCCCCCCCCCCCCCACACACACACACACACACACACACACTCCGTCCAACTTTCACCATCCACATGATTTGCCCTGTTCCATCATTCATCCTTCTCGCCTTTTCGTGCAGTCCAGTTTTCATCATTCTTACCTTTTCCTGAGTGCACCTTTATTCATTGTCACGCCGCTGTCCCCGTCCCCCCCTCCGCCCGCCTGTTCAACTTTCATGTTTCCCCTGGTCAAACATTCATCATTCTCATATTCCCTCCACCTCATCATTCATCATTTTCATATTCCCTCCACCTCAACATTCATCATTTTCATATTCCCTCCACCTCAACATTCATCATTTTCAAGTTTTCCCCCGGCCCTACGTTCATCATTCTCACGTTTCAGCCACTCCAAAATGTTTCGTTTTCGAGTGTCCATTATCCAACATTCATTATTTTCACCATTTCCCCAATCAAACATTTATTATTATTCTCGCAATTCCCCTGGTCAAACATTTATTATTCTCACGTTTTTCGCCACCAACATCCAATCACTCTCACGTTTCCCCCTCTCCATAATGCTTTATTCTCACGTATTCCCTGTCCAATATTCATCATTCACAACTTTACCGCAAATCCAACATTCATTTTCGAGTTTCCCTTCGTCCGAATTTCATCATTTTGGAGTTATCCTCTTCATCACATTCATCGTTCACCATTGCCACTTTCTGTCCTCTAATTTTGTCTGTCATTCGTCATTCTTTGTTCTTCCTTTACTGGTCACATCTAGCGTTTGTTTTTACTCTCGTTCCTTTCTCATTCCGTACATCTTTGGATTACTGTGACGATGTCCGATGTTCATGTACTCCATGATTCCCCACGTTCTTCCCTCTTGTTTCCTTTTTTCTCACCCAGCTTCCAGTTCATCACTCTCACCTTCTCCTTTTCTCTGTTTGTAAACACTCACCATTCCCATGTTTCTTTTGTTTACTCTGGCCATTGGTCTCACTCTCCACTTTTCTTTTCCGTCTTATCCCGTCCTTCATCGTTCTCACATTATTTTCCCATCACAAACTGTCCGTCCCTTTCTTACGTCATTCATCATTCTCACATTCTTCTTTTTACCTGTCGTTTAATGGACATCACTTTCTCTTTTCATCCCACCCCTCATTTATAATTCTGACGCTTTAGTCATCTCGATCGTTATTCATCTCATGTCCTCCTGTCGTCCATCTTTTTACCATTTTCGCCTCTGCCTATTTTCGTCCAGTCGGGGCCAAATGCGTCCTCCTCAGTTTCTTGCCGTCTCATCCGAACTGCTCTTCATTACTCTCATGTTAGTCTTCTACCACTTTTTCATCATTTTCACGTTCTTCGCCCATCTGTTCCACCATTCTCACACGTTTTTTTTTTTTTCTCTCCTGTCTTGTACCATGTTTTTAGTTTTCTTCCCTTCGTTATTCACCCCTTTTCCTTCCCCGGTTGTCCCTCTTTCATCTTTCTCGTGCGCTTTTTTCAGTCCCATCATACTTTATCGTCTTCTAGTCTCGTCGATCATTCACATTCCTCGTTCTTGTCATTTAGTCATAACCATCACGGTTTTTTTGTTTTCAGTGTATCTGTAATCATATTCCTTCCTTCTTTCCTCCACCGTCATATTCACGTTCTCCTTACCGTAACATCTGGTCATTCTTCTAATGGCGTCCGTCTTTTGCGACTTCTGGTATCCATCACTGAAATTTCTCACGTTCTTCCCCCGTCCAGTATGCATCATTTTCACGTTCTTCTCCATTCATCTTGTCCCATTTTGCCGTTTTCTCTCCTCACTGCGTCCATCTGTCATCATCATTCTCGCCATCACTTCATCTATTTCTTCCTTTACTGAATCATTCTGACAGTATCTTACTTTCATGTAGTCCATCGCCCTGACGCTCTTTTCTCTCCTCCTCTCTTGTTCCGTCCCCTGTTCATCATTTTCACCTTTTCTTCTTTCACCTCGTAAAAAATTATTGTTCTCTCGTTTCATTTTCCTCCGGTTTGCCCATCACTGAATCATTCTCTCGCTGTTCTGTGTTTTCATGTAATCTATCATTCTCTTGCTCTTCTGGCCTGTTGCCTGTCCTGAAGCCTTCTCGTGCTACAGTTCTGTCCACCGCACCTTCTTTTCACTTTCTCCTCTTCGCCTCTTCTTCATGAGTATAATGTCATCTCAGCTCACCTATCATCTAGAATTGTCTCTTATTCATTATTCACGTTCACACCTTTATATACTTTCTTCAGTATTCTTACGTTCTGTTTTCATCCCGTCCATGATAGTTCTTCTTGCGTTTTTATTACTCGTCCGAATAATTTATCATCACTTTCTTGTTCTTCTTCCATCCCACTTTCATCTTCCTCTCCTTTTCCCGTCATTTATTTTCATCACGTTCTCTTTTCTTATCATTGTTACATTGTCTTCACGTCCCGTTCATCTGCTATCATATTCATTCTCTAGTTCCGTCTGTCATGTATCGTGTTCACATTTCTCCCCCAGTCAGTCAGTCATTTTCACGTTCCTCTGACATCTGTCATTCATGGCTTCCATGTTCCTCTTGTTGGTCAGACATTCGTCGTTTTTAAGTTCTTCAGTTAGTCCCTTATCATTTTAGAACTCTCCTCTAGTCATTCATTTATCCTTTTCACACTCTTTTCCAGTCAGTTATTCATTGTTTCCTCATTCTTCTCCCACCAGTCATTCGTCATTTTCACGTTCTTCTACCGTCAGTCATTCTTCACTGTCAAGCTCATCTCTCCGTGAGTTAATCATGATTTTCACGTTCTTCTTCTTTTGCCAATCATCATTTTCACGTTGAATTATAGCAACAGAGTTGTTGCTAAAACTAGCATTATATCATTTTCTGATTTTCGTCATTCTGAAATATACGAATCCAAAATGTGCACAACGTGTGAAAAAATAAAGAAATTGCTTTTAAACTGCCATTGTGTCCTATAAATTTTTGAAGCATTGTTGTCATGAGATCTTTTGATCAAGCACAGGTATCTGTAGGCCATTCTCAGAGAACAATTTATCGTCGAGCCTGACTTCTGACATAAAAAGATTAAAGAAAGATGAGACTGTGTCTGTTCATCAGAAGATCAAATTCTTCTATTACATACAAGGAATTTAGTACACATTTGAAGTCTTCATTTTTTGCTTAAAAGTATTGCTGGAATTGTATTTTGTTGTAAAAAATGCCTCTGAAAAAATAGTCCCAGTACATCAGGCCCGTTGAAGAAAAGATTGATGCACTTAAGATGATAATAAACTCGAAGAAAAAGAA
The DNA here is from genome assembly GCA_016801955.1 of Conus betulinus. Taxonomy (NCBI): domain Eukaryota; kingdom Metazoa; phylum Mollusca; class Gastropoda; order Neogastropoda; family Conidae; genus Conus; species Conus betulinus. The sequence continues at coordinate 12,401 of JADBJO010005476.1, forward strand.
ATAGATAGCAGTACTTCTTTTTGATATTATAAAGTCCAATCAATTTAAAATCATACTGACAAGGCGCACCAAAGAGCCAGTGGTGATGTGCCACTGAGCGGCTTAACATTTTGTTCTGGCTTTCATTGAGGACAAGTGCGCGCGCGCGCGCGCGCGCGCGCGCGCGCGCGCGTGTGTGTGTGTGTGTGTGTGTGTGTGTGTGCGTGTGTGTGCCTGCGCGCTGGCTCGTGTTTTTGTGTTTGTGTGAGAGCGTGGGGGCGAGGAGGGGCGCACGGTATGGCATTTTCGCGCGCAGCCCTATACATTGAAGTGTTTGTGGAGGAGCCAGAGGACAGGGGAAACGATGCGGATGGAGAGGTGTGGAATGAAATATGTGTGTGTTTTTAATCATTTGTGCTGTTTTTGATTGACTTGGCCAAAGATACCTCAATCACATCTTTTTGGTCTTGTATTTTTTTTTTTGCTCAAGTCTGAGAATACCTTCACGTTGTCGTCGCGTTGCTCTCTCTCTCTCTCTGTATCTCTCTCTGTGTCTCTGTGTCTCTGTCTCTGTCTCTGTCTCTCTCTCTCTCTCTCTCTCTCTCTCTCTCTCTCTCTCTCTCTCTCTCTCTCTCTCTCTCTGTGTGTGTGTGCTTACACCCTTTCTCTAGTGTTTACTATTCTTCCTGATTGATGCTTCTTTGTCATGCGGCATTGACCGTGAAGGTAACAAACCTTACTTTTACTTTTTTAAAAATTGTGTTATAAAAAATAAATTGTTGTTATAATCATTACAAACTCACAATAACAAATAACTTGCAAAACGGCCTTTAAATGTGAAATTCAAATAAGTTTTGTATCAGCGACTGCTTTTTTTTTTTATATTTTTTTTTTATCTGGAGTAATCTGAATGTGTACGAGTCGGCAAAGTGTTGTCATCTTTTCAGAACACCCATACCCTTCAATGTGTCATTATTACTTGTGTGTGTGTGTGTGTGTGTGTGTGTGTGTGCGTGTGTTGTGTGTGTGTGTGTGTGTGTGTGTGTGTGTGTGTGTGTGTGTGTGTGCTACTTGTGACCTGCCTGAGGCTCCGTCAAAAGACAAACATACGGTATAATATTCAGACGATATTTCCATCTGGGACAAATGCAAGTCTAAGAATGTCACAGTAATAAATCATGAAAAAAACAACAACAGAGTTTGAGGTAAATACATTTAACTTGTGCATGGAATGAAAAGGGCTTGCGCTTTCAGGAGAGAAAATACTAATATGATTTTTTTAATGGAGAGAAATCCGGCATCACTGTTACAAACGTTAAGAAATACATGACTTTACCACATTAGACGAAGTTTTTGGAACTCGCTTGACTAGTAATTACATTGGCAATTTCATACTGAGAATTTTGATGATGACAGCATAGAAAATCAGATTGGTTTACAGCAATTTATGATTAACCATAGGATCAAGATACAAAGTCAGACATTTTTTTTTAACAGCAATTGATGATCAACTATAGGATCAAGATACAAAGTCAAACTTTTTTTTTTTTAACAGCAATTGATGATTAACCATAGGATCAAGATACAAACAACAATAAACCTCCGTTACCACTCACCAGTCCCGTCCGATCAAAAATGATTTTATGAATGAGGAGTTTATTTTTCAGCCTGCACAGCTTGTTGAATAAAATACAATCTATAGACGGTAGAGTTATTCAGTTAAGTCTTGGCAGTCCGGTACCTACAAATATATTGAACTCATACAATGACGCTGGCTTACTGTCTGTTTCATAATAAGGGAAATTATCAAGAGCTAATCATTTTATTCGCAGTCTTTTTGTCTTGAATTCAGAATCAAAGAAAGTATTGTTAGAGTCTGGCAACTAGTACCTGAAAAGAACTAGACACACGCTGTCTCTCTCCAGCCAGTTAGAAATCGTACAGATGAAAGTTAAAAACAATGCAATTTGGTTCTTTCATCTTTTTCATCAATTCAACAGCGCCTGTCATGCCTCACTAATGGAATGGAAAGGTCAGATTTGATAATGATTACATTTCATTGACAACAGGTGACAGCATTAACATTTTATCTTCTCTAAAAAAAGAAATGATAACGTAAACATCTTATTTTCTTATACACATGAACGTATTAAAGCAATGTATCAAAATTACTAAAAAAAAAAAAAAAAAAAAAAAAAAGTCAACAGATGGCTCAGTCCAAAAATCGCGCACACATTCTAGATGGAAGAAAATAATTCAAAAATACAAAAATAATTTGGTATTGGTATCACTAATATCTGCTTATTTTTCTCAGGTCCGTGTGACGTCATCGGGGCATCGCGCTGCAGAGCTGTTCACCAGATTCCCCCAGTTCTGTCGGTTCTGTTCCGAGGCTTGGGCTCTACAGGCGATTTCCCTGTCCATTCTACGATGCTGTCAGTCCATTTTTTTTTTCTGTCTTCCCCTTGGCCTCGCTCTTTCAACACTTTCCTGGATGATTATTTCTTGCAGGGCCTTTGGATTCTCATGACTGTGCCAGCTTAGTTTCTTTGCTTTGCCGGTGTCAGCACATCTTCGTATGACCTTACGTGCTGTTTGATGGTCTGGTGCACTTTGTTCAGTGGTGATAATAATCAGTATATCTGATGTGTAGTGTTTTTGCAATGACATCTCATTTCTAAGTTTGGGTTTTTCCTTCCAGGTCCATGTCGCGTATGCACATAGGAATATGAAATATACCCTCGCATGCAGGAGCCAGGTTTGTGTTTAACTAAGATGTCATTGTCTTGCCATATAGGTTTGAATGTTGACGAACTGATGTCTTTGCTGCTCTTGAGAAGGTCTTTGATTTAAATACCCCATCGCTGAAAAGAGAACCCAGAAATGTGAACTGTTTAACAGTTCCTAGCTTCTATCCATGGTTAGTTAGCACTGGGGGTGGTTTGTGGCTGGCCTTTAGCTTGGTTTTCTTGGTGTTGATGTCCATACTATGTCTCACGGATCTTTCATGCAGAGTTTTAACGAGCTGAGTGAGTTCTTGTTCAGTGCCCACCAGGCCATTTAGCGGGAGTTCTGTGTTGGAATTAAGCAGAATTGTGCACTTCGTGCAACAAGCACAATACTTTGGTATATTGTTCTTTACAATGTTATAACTGATTTAATTTTTGAAGCCACTTCAAAATCGTTTTTTTATTTTGAGAAATAAATAAAAAAGATGAGCCAAAATTGCAGACGATTTTCTAGCCGAGGTGCCCGCAGTGAATATTATCAAGCAAAATTAATGGAAGCTAAAATTATTTTCTAATGATAACACGCTGGACAATGATATATCGTGTATAAAAATACATACGTTTATAAAAAAAAAAATTTGCTGGCCTTTATTTTATTTCTTTAATTTTTCATGACTTTGTTGACCCGCAGCGGGACAGTCAAAATGGCCGCTTCCGATCGCGTGTCCGTAATTTGTCAGTGAAAACTTCGTCTTTAGAGGTGAACTATGGATTTACAGCTCTTCAGATAGTCTTGAAATGTCATTCTATCATTTTAATTGTTTTCTGATGCGAACTTATACCATCCTTTACCTTATTCTTTAAATAATTGCCTATTGTGTGTGTGTGTTTACAGGGTGTGCATGCGAGCCGCGCGCACACGTGTGTGTGTGTGTGTGTGTGTGTGTGTGTGTGTGTGTGTGTGTGTGTGTATGGGAAAAAGGAAAATTCAGTGTCCAAACTCATTTTACCTCGAGGAGAAAGAGAGGCAGCTAGAGGGAAAAGACAAACAGAGGCAGAGATAGAGAAAAAAGAGAGGGTGGTAGATGAGTCTTATGTTTGGCAGGGGGCACTTGAGAGTGTGTAAAAGAAAGTGAGAGAGTGGTAGAATAGTTATACTTGGAAGAGAGAGAGAGAGAGAGAGAGAGAGAGAGAGAGAGAGAGAGAGAGAGAGAGAGAGAGAGAGATTGTTCACATGTGTATGTGTCTATGAGTATGGCACACCTGGATGGTGGAGATGGTGTTGGGGGGGGTATATATATTACGCTCTACATGTGTTGTTATAGATATGCTATATATATATATATATACATGGGGTGTGCATAAGAATAAGGTGGGATGGGAAATTGGGGAGGGGGGAATGCTATGGTATACATGGGGGTGTGCATAAGAATAAGGTGGGATGGGGGAATTGGGGGAGGGGGGATGGAGGAGAGGTTGTGGGAAAGAAAAAGAGCTGGTATGATTCAAACTAATCCATCAATCATCAATCATTTTCCTTTTTCCACCCCCAACCGGCATTATCACACCAATGCCACCACATTATCTCACTTTTGACAGTGATCATCATCCTGTAGTACTGTATATCTCACTTATGATAATGATTATCATCCATCAGTCATTGATCATTTCCTCTATTCCCCCAGCTGGCATTAATATGCTAAGGCCAGTACACTATTCCACGTCTGTAAATGACCATCATCCCACACTACTGTGAATTTAGACTCGCACCATGACAATGATCATCATCCATCAATCATTTGTTTACCTCCTTCATTCCCCCATCGGGCATTATTACACCAATGCACACAACATTATCCAACTTGTATAACAATGATCACATCTTACAGTACTGTTGATCTCAAATGATCCATGATCATCACCCATCAGTCATTAACAACCCCCCTCCCCCCATCCACTCTCTTCCTGAACTGGCAGTATTATACTAGTGCCACCCACATTATTTTACTTATCACAATGACCATCATCCTACAGTATCTCACTTATGACAATGATCATCACCCACCAGTCATTGATATCTTCCTTTATTCCCCCAACTGGCACTATTGTACCAATGCTACATTATTCCACCTACATGAAAATGACCCTCGTCCTATAGTACTGCTGATCCCAAATGTTCACCATCCATCAGTCACTGGAAACACTGTCATCCCGTGATCACCTTCATACTACAATATATATATATATATATATATATATATATATATGGCAATGAGGAAGCTGACCATTTGGCAAAGGAAGGCGAACAGCAGCCCCAACAGAACAGGAAGTCTCCTTTTAAAAAAATCAAAAGTATTATCAAGGAGAACCAAAAACTAAAAAGGCAGATGGCTTGAGCAGCACCCTACTTCAACAAAAGGGATGGACACTACCAGATGCCCAGATCAGACCTTCGTGAGACTGAGGACAGGGCACTTCAGGCTAAGCCATCACATGTCCACTATATTCCACAATGGCAAGTCTTCAAATCATCCGTGCAGTACAGCCCAGCGACCTAGCCTGCCAACACACCGATGAAGGGAAAGCCCTATTGACCGCTGGAGGGCCTTCATCATACAGCAGCCTTCGTCAATACCTCCAGGGTTCCTACCTAAGTGACAAAGAAGAAGACCATCCTACATTACTGTTGATCTCTAATGATCATCACCCATCAGTCATTGACCCCCCCCCCCCCCTCCCCCTCAACCAGCATCATTATACTACTGCCACCACATCATTTCACCTGTGACAATGATCAGCATCCCACAGTGCCTTTAATCACAGTTATGATTCCAATAACAACAAGGATTATCATCCTGTAGCACTGTTGTTATCAAATGACCATCACCCATCAAAGTTCCCATTTTTTTTTCAATTTTTAGTAACAAGAATGATAATCATCCTGTAGCACTGTTGTGATCAAATGGTCATCATCCAATAAGCTTTATTTTCATTATTTATATATTTATTCAAACCCCCCTTTGTGTGTGTGTGTATGTGTGCACATGGACATGTTTGTATATTTTGTATATATGTGTGTATACGTGTGTGTGTGTGTGTGTGTGTGTGTGTGTGTGTGTGTGTGTGCGTTTGCGCTTATATGTGTGTATATGTGATAGTGCTGATTTCACCAATGACAACGGTCACTATTTATAAGTCGTTGATCATCTCCAATTTTCTGCTCAATATATATATATAGTGTGTGAGAATGGGTGTGTGTGTGAAAACTCCCCACAATTAGTCTGTTTTGACCATTATTCACCCATAATATCCTCCCCCTCTCTTCCCCCCTCCCCAGCCCCCCTCCCCCTTTTGTTCCCCAACAACGTTTGCATGAATTTCTCACCCCACCCCCACCCACCCCACCCCCACCCCGTGCATACGCTTGTGTGTGGGAGGAGAGAGATGAATTCTTTTTCTCTCTCTCCCCCCCCCCTGTTACCCTCTTCCACCCCCCTCATATATCTGTCTCCCCCCCCCCCCCCCCCCCCTTTTCCCCCTCCTAACAATGTCTTACCACACATTGATAATTTCCATTCTCTTCAAATCATTACTAACATTACCCCCCCCCCCCCCCCCCCACGACTACCCACACATAACTACTATCATCACCATCCATTAAAATTGTTCATTTATTTATCTATATCTTTTATATTCTTTATTTACTTGTTTTCATTTCATTTCATTTATTCATTCATTTATTTATTATTATTACTTTTATTTATTTATTTATTTATTTTTTACTTATTTGGTGTTATGGGTGAAAATGAATGACTGTACAGCGTATGACTCCCCATTTTGGCTGGCGGCCATCTTGGAAATTGCTCAAATACACAAATTTTCCCTTTTTTTTTTTTAAACAGACCTGTATCTGATTATGTTCAAGGCATGCAATTGTCCTTCTCAGCCAAATTTGGCGTTTGTAGCATTAAATGAACAATTATGCAAAATATATTCCAATTTTTTGTGTCGGCCATTTTGAAAAATGCCGAAAAAAAACATGTTTTATACAATTTTTTCATGGTGGCTCTAAATCAGGTTTTGTTCAGGACACAAAACTGTCCATCTCTGCCAAACTTGGTGCTTGTTGCATGAAGTGCATGATTTTTCGACATAGAACCCCCGCTAATTGAAGCTATCTGCAAAATGAAAGTTCGAGATCGTTCTTTTTGCAGTGTTGATTGTGTAGAGTACTCGTCAAGTGGATCATTCATGATGCATTCCAGGACTATGCTGAAAAGTACTGGAAAGTAAAGGGACCCTGACGAATACTAACTGTTATGTGGACCACTTGCCAGTCACGCCCTTTGTGAGGATTGCTCTGGTCACTTTGGCGTATACTTGGCGGATGTTGTTGATTAACTTGGTCCCGATATCAGATTTCTTCATAACGGCCTATAGCACCTTTGGACAGCTTATATCAAGCACCTCTTCCAAGTCTGTGAAGTCATAATAGAACTCCTGGTGTTGCCGGTGATACTGGCGAAGGGTTAAAGGTCTGTTTGATGATACTTCAGCTTTCAAATACAGCGTTGTCTGTTTGCAACTGTAATCTATTCGTAATGATTTTGAACATAACGTTGCTTACATTGCTGATCTAAGTGGTCATGCGGCTGCTTTGGGATTGTTGAAGATTTCCTGTCTTGGAAGTGGGACGATTAGTGGTCGAGTCTCTTTGGCGTTAGCCACTCGCTGATGTGCCAGACTTTGTTGCAGATGGCAGTTAATATATCAGTTACTGCCTCGCCGCCACACTGTGTTCTGTAGGGATGTTGTCAATGCATAAAGCCTTGCCATGTTTCAGGAACATCACTGCAACTACGACTTCTTTCACAGAGTGTTGGAAAGTCTTCCCCATTTGATGAATCTTGAAGTGTTAGCATACTTGGATCTCTTTTGCTCTGTTTGTTGTAGAGCTCAAGGCAAAGTTCCTTTATCTCGTTACGAAGTTTTCCGTTTGCATGTGACAGTGAATGTCTTTGTCCTTGAGTGGTGCTGACTTTAGTTTGCTTTGGTCAGTTTTTTAACAGATGTAAAGGGCTTTTTTGGTGTGTCGTTGTTATCCAGGTCTTTCTCAAAGTTGTCACACTCTCATTTCCAGTCTCATATTCACCATTAGCATGTTCTTCTCTCCTCATTCCGTCCATTCTTCATTTTCATCACATTTTCGCTCTTCATTCCTCGTCATCAGTCATCACACGTACGTTCTCCTTTTCTATCCTGCTTGCCATTCACAATCATCACGTTCTCCTATTCTCATTCCGTCTGTCATTTGTCATGCTTAAAGTTCTGCCTTTAACCGTTCATCGTTCTCGAGTTCTGTCCATCAGTCATCAGTCTCACGATCTCTTCTTTTCCCCCATCATCCATTCATCGTTGTGGTTCGTTCTGTTCTTCCCCTCCAGTTCATCATTGATTCTTCTTCGGTCGTTGTCGTCGTCTTCTCGTGACCATCATTGTTCATTACCACGTCCTCCTTTTTTTCTCCGGTCTATCGTTCATCAGTTTTACGTTTTGCACATTCGTTCCTGTCTATCATTCATCCTTCTCGCGTTCTGTTCATACCATATTGTCTGTCATCATCATCGGGGGTCTTCCTGTCGGTCATTCTCCTCCTCCTCCTCCTCCTCCTCCTTCTCTCTCTCTCTCTCTCTCTCTCTCTCTCTTTCTTTCTTTCTTTCTTTCTCTCTCTCACTCTGTATGTCTGTATCTCTCTCTCTTTCTCTCTCTCTCTCTCCCTCTCTGTCTCTCTCCTCTCTCTCTCTCTCTCTCTCCTCTCTCTCTCTCTCTCTCTTTTCTTTCTCTCTCAGAGAGAGAGACAGAGACACACAGAGAAGCGAACCGAAGGACAAAGACACACAAATACTCATGGCTAAAAGAGAGCAAAGTAGAAGAGAGAGAGAGAGAGAGAGAGAGAGAGACAGACAGACAGACAGACAGAGAGACAGACAATATGATGGGGAAATGTTTTTCAACACATACTTAAAATCATTTTTTATACTTATTTCATTTATTGTAATACATTTTTTTCTTCATCTGATCCTGCTTTCCTTCTATGACTTTTATGCCCTTTTTTAAAGTTATCTGATTCAAAGTTGATTATTGTCTTGCAATTAGTTGTGACTGATAGTATCTGATCAGCCATTTCATTCAAATAGCTACATGGATACAGGCACATGCACACATATGTATGTACACACCAGACTACTTTCACACACAAGGCAACACACACACACACACACACACACACACACACGCACACACACAGGCCCGCCCACAGCCCCCCCCCCCCCCCCCCCCCCCCCCACCCAACACACACAATGTAGACACACGTGCGGGCAAAACCAGACACACATACACACGGAAAACTAAAGCGCGCGCAAAAACACACACACACACACACACACACCACACACACACACACACACACACACACACACACACACACATATATATATATATATATATATATATATGCTGACACAGAGAGAGAGAGAGAGAGAGTATTACGGAAGGGATTACATGAACACTAACATCAGACATGCATTTACCGTCCAAATTAACTATACTATCACTTGCAGGGGGGTGGACCTGTAATTGAACACACACACACACACACACGCGCGCGCGCGCGCGCGCGCGCGCGTGCACGTTCGAATACAAACGCATACCTGCGCTCGTTCGTGCACGCACACGCAAACACATACACGCGCGCGCGTGCACGTGCAAACCCTCTTTCCTTCACTCATTCTCCTCCCTCACCTCTGTTTTCCTTACTCCCGTTTCCCCCCCCCCCCCCCCCCCCTCCAACTTCCTTTCCCTTCGTTGTTTTCATTTTTTTTTTTTTGAAACCCCTCTTTCTCATGTTTCCTTCTAAGATAGTGCCTATCCTTCGTTTCATCCCCAGACATTCGTTTATGTTCTTTTTTCATTCTTTGCTACACTGTTTGTCATTTTTTTTTTCGTTTTTTTTTTTCTTTTTTTTTTCTTTCCTTTCTTCTTCATTTACTGCTTTCTTTCGTACTTCCATTTGATTTTTCGTTTGTTGTTGTGGGTTTGGTTTGTTTTTTTGTTTTCCCGTGCGTTTGTTCGGTCGATCGGTACCACGCTCATTTGTTCTTTCGTTCAGTTGGTCATTCAGTCATTCGTTCGTAAATTCGTTCTTGCGGTCGGCCGTTCAGACATCATTTATTCGTTCAGTCGGTCTTTCAGTCATTCGTTGGTAAATTTGATCGGTCGGTCGGTCGTTCAGTAATTTTATTCGTTCAGTTGGTCGTTTCATTCATTCATTGGTGCATTTGTTCGGTCGGTTGCTCGTTGGGTCGGTCGATCTGTCGTTTAGTCATTCATTCGGTCAGTCGGTCTTTCAGTCATGAAGTCGGTCGTTCAGTCATACACATGTGTTCAGTCGGTCAATCGGTCATCAGTCATTCTTTCGTTTAGTCGGTTAGTCGGTCGTTCCGTCAATCATTCGGTCAGTCGGTTAGTCGGTCACTCTGTCATTCATTCGGTCAGTCGGTCGTTAAGTCATTCATTCATTCAGTCGGTTAGTCGATCGCTCCTTCATTCATTCGGTGAGTCGGTCGTTCAGTCATTCATTCATTTAGTCGGTCGCTCAGTCATTCATTCAGTCAGTCGGTCGTTCAGTCATTCATTTCGGTCTTTCGTTCAGTCGGTCGCTCAGTCATTCATTTGTTCAAGATTTGGTCAATCGGTCGTTTCAGTCGGTCAATCAGTAGTTCAGTCAGTCATTCGTTCAGTCGGTCAGTCAGTCGGTCAGTCGGTCGCTCAGGCATTTATGCGTTTGGTCGTTCAGTCATTCATTTGTTCAGTCGGTCGGTCGGTGGCTCAGTTATTCATTCGTTCGGTCGGTCGTTCAGTCATTCATTCGGTAAGTTGGTCGCTCAGTCATGCAATCGTTTGGCCGTTCATTCATTCATTTGGTCATCTGGTCGGTCAGCTGGTCGCCCAGTCATCCATTCGTTCAGTCGGTCGTTCAGTCATTCGTTCGTTTCAGTCGGTCGTTCGGTCATTCGTTCGTTCATTCAGTCGTTCGGTCGTTCTTCATTCATTCAGTCGGTTAGTCGGTCGCTTCTTCATTCATTCGTTTAGTCGGTCGCTCAGTCATTCATTCGGTGAGTCGGTCGTTCAGTCATTCATCCATTTAGTCGGTCGCTCAGTCATTCATTCGGTCAGTCGGTCGTTCAGTCATTCATTTCGGTCTTTCGTTCAGTCGGTCGCTCAGCCATTCATTCGTTCAGTTCGGTCAATCGGTCTTTCAGTCGGTCATCGTCGTTCAGTCATTCATTCGTTCAGTCGGTCAATCGGTCGTTCAATCGGTCATCGGTCGTTCAGTCAGTCATTCGTTCAGTTGGTCAATCGGTCGTTCAGTCGGTCAATCGGTCGTTCAGTCATTCATTCGTTCAGTCGGTCAGTCAGTCGGTCAGTTGGTCGCTCAGGCATTTATTCGTTTGGTCGTTCAGTCATCCATTTGGTCAGTCGGTGGCTCAGTTATTCATTCGTTCGGTCGGTCGTTCAGTCATTCATTCGGTCAGTCGGTCGTTCAGTCATTCATTCGGTAAAGTCGGTCGCTCAGTCATGCAATCGTTTGGTCGTTCAGTCATTCATTTGGTCATCTGGTCGGTCAGCTGGTCGCTCAGTCATCCATTCGTTCAGTCGGTCGTTCAGTCATTCGTTCGTTCAGTCGGTCGTTCGGTCATTCGTTCGTTCATACGGTCGTTTCTTTCGGTCAACCGGTTAGTCGATCGCTTCTTCATTCATTCGTTCAGTCGGTCGTTCGTCATTCGTTCGTTCAGTCGGTCGTTCGGTCATTCTTTCGGTCAATCGGTTAGTCGGTCGTTCAGTCATTCATTCGTTCAGTTGGCGGGCGTACAGCGAGACAGAGATGCAGGAAGTGACGTGGGTAGGGATACAAGGGGCGCGGATCGTGGTCGTGACAGGGATGGGGGTGGGAGAAGCAAGCACAGGGTATGACATGTGCGTTTGTGTAGGACGCGGATGCAGGGTATGCCAAGAGTATGGGATACAGCTTACAACATGGTAGTGGGCATAAAGGACGAGAATGTAGCGCATGACATGGGTGGAGATTCGGGAGGGGGGGGGGGGATAAAGATGCAAAGATTAACATAGGTGGAGTGCAGGGAGCACAGATTTTCAGAGCTTGACATGGATGGTGGTGGGGGGCTCGGATTTCAGATCATGACATAGGTGTTGGGGGGGGGGGGGTGGTGGGGGGGTCTTAGAATTCAGGGCATGAATGAAGGGCGTGACATAGTGGACGTATCGCGGCAGAGGAGGCGCAGATGAAGGGTGTGATGTAGATGTCTTATTGGAGTAGATGGGGCGTGGATAAAGGGCGTGACGTGAGTGGGCGTACTGGGGCAGAGGGGGTGTGTTGATAGAGGGGATGACGTGGTGGGCGTATATTGTCAGAGGGGGCATAGATGAAGGGCGTGACATAGTGGACGTATTGCAGCAGCGGAGGCGGCGCGGATGAAGGGTGTGATGTGAATGTCTTATTGGAGTAGATGGGGCGCCGATGAAGGGTGTGATGTGAATGTCTTATTGGGGTAGATGGGGCAAAGATGAAGAGCGTGACATGGTGGGCGTATCGGGCAGAGGGGACGCGGATGAAGGGTGTGGTATGCGTTTTCTTATTGGGGCAGAGGGGGTAGATGAAGGGCGTGACATGGTGAGCGTATTGGCGTTTAGGGGGCGTGGGTGAAGGGTTTGACGTGGGTGTTTTATGTGGGCAGTGGGGTCGCAAAGGACGTGAAATGGTGAGTGTATTGGAGCAGAAGGGCGCGGGTGTGCAAGGCACGGCATGGATGGGTGTATTGGGGCAGAGGGCCGCAATTGCAGGGTTTGACATAGGCGGGCAGGGGGGTGGGCGCAGGTGGCTGGGCGAACTGGGGGGGGGGGGGGGGGTTGGAAGCGGATGCAGCGCGTGAAATGGGCGTGAGGAAGGGGGATGATGCAGGGGGGGGGGGGGGTACTGTGGGGGGGGGAGGGAGCGTGCATGCAGGGCGTGACATGGGTGGGGTAGTGGAAGGGTGAGGGAGGCTGATTTAAGGGCTTGCCATGGATTTAAAGGGGGAGGGGGATTTTAGAGGATTATGCAGGGCGTGACATCAGTGGGTGTACAGGATGCACAGATTTCAGGGCATGACGTGGGTTCCTGTTGGGGCAGAGCGATCGGATGAAGGGCGTGACATGGAGAGCGCATTGGAGGAGCAGAGGGGCGGATGATGGGCATGACGTGAGTGTGTTACTGGAGCCGAGGGGGGCGTGGATGAAGGGCGTGACATGGAGAGCGCATTGGACAGAGGGAACAGGGATGAAGGGCGTGACCATGGAGAGCGCATTGGACAGAGGGAACAGGGATGAAGGGCGTGACATGGAGAGCGCATTGGACAGAGGGAACACGGTTGAAGGGCGCGTGACATGGAGAGCGCATTGGACACAGAGGGAACAGGGATGAAGGGCGTGACATGGAGAGCGCATTGGACAGAGGGAACAGGGATGAAGGGCGTGACATTGGAGAGCGCATTGGACAGAGGGAACAGGGATGAAGGGCGTGACATGGAGAGCGCATTGGACAGAGGGAACATGGGTGGGGGCGTGATGGGTTTCTTTTGGGGGGGAGGGGGCAAGGGAAGGCGTATGACTTGGATGGGTGTACATTAGAGGGGGGGGGGGGGGGGGGGGGGGGGGGGGAAAGCACTGATGCATGATGCCCCTGGATGGGCGAACATTGGGGGAGGGGATAGGGAGATAGGAGCAGCACATACACAGGGTGCGACATCATAATTATATGGGCATACGTGGGAGGGGGTGGGGAGTGGGGAGGGAACTAATGCAGGATATATGTACATATCGGCGTAAAGGGGAACGTGGATGCAGAGTATACCATGTGTACGTCGTTGTGGGGGTTGCAGGGGGGTGGTAAGGAGGGACGTGGGGGGGGGGGCGTATGACATGAGTCACGGGGGCGGGGGGGGGGGGGGGGGGGGGGGCATGGATGCGGGGCATATAGCATGAGTAGGGATGCAGGGGACGTGTTTGTTGGGGGGCGACATAGGGTGGGGTGCAGGGGACGTAGATGTAGGGGGTGACTTAGGTGATGTGGATATAGGTGGTAGTGCAGGGGACGTGGATGCAGGGTGACATAGGTGGTAGTGCAGGGGACGAGGATGTAGGATGCCATCGGTGGTAGTGCAGGGGACGTGGATGTAGGGTGACATAGGTGGTAGTGTGCAGGGGACGTTTGATGTAGGGTGACATAGGTGGTAGTGCAGGGGACGTGGATGCAGGGTGACAGAAGGTGGTAGTGCAGGGGACGTGGATGTAGGGTGACATAGGTGGTGGTGTGCAGGGGACGTGGATGTAGGGGGTGACAGGTGGTAGTGCAGGGGACGTGGATGTAGGGTGACATAGGTGGTAGTGCGGGGACGTGGATGTAGGGTGACATAGGTGGTAGTGCAGGGGACGTGGATGCAGGGTGACATAGTGGTAGTGCAGGGGACGTGGATGTAGGGGGTGACGATGAATCGGTGGTAGTGCAGGGGACGTGGATGCAGGGTGACGTAGGTGGTAGTGCAGGGGGACGTGGATGTAGGGTGACATAGGTGGTAGTGCAGGGGACGTGGATGCAGGGTGACATAGGTGGTAGTGCAGGGGACGTGGATGTAGGGGGTGACATCGGTGGTAGTGCAGGGGACGTGGATGCAGGGTTGACATAGGTGGTAGTGCAGGGGACGTGTATGTAGGGTGACATAGGTGGTAGTGCAGGGGACGTGGATGCAGGGTGACATAGGTGGTAGTGCAGGGGACGTGGATGTAGGGTGACATAGGTGGTAGTGCAGGGGACGTGGGGATGTAGGATGCCATCGGTGGTAGTGCAGGGGACGTGGATGTAGGGTGACATAGGTGGTAGTGCAGGGGACGTGGATGCAGGTGACATAGGGTGGTAGTGCAGGGGACGTGGATGTAGGGGGTGACAGGTGGTAGTGCAGGGGACATGGATGTAGGGTGACATAGGTGGTAGTGCAGGGGACGTGGATGTAGGGTGACATAGGTGGTAGTGCAGGGGACGTGGATGTAGGGTGACATAGGTGGTAGTGCAGGGGACGTGGATGCAGGGTGACATAGGTGGTAGTGCAGGGGACGAGGATGTAGGATGTCATCGGTGGTAGTGCAGGGGACGTGGATGCAGGGTGACATAGGTGGTAGTGCAGGGGGACGTGGATGCAGGGTGACATAGGTGGTAGTGGCAGGGGACGTGGATGTAGGGTGACATAGGTGGTAGTGCAGGGGACGTGGATGCAGGGTGACATAGGTGGTAGTGCAGGGGACGTGGATGTAGGGTGACATCGGTGGTAGTGCAGGGGACGTGGATGTAGGGGGTGACATAGATTGTAGTGCAGGGGACGAGGATGTAGGGTGACATCGGTGGTAGTGCAAGGGACGTTTGATGTAGGGGGTGACAGGTTGTAGTTCAGGGGACATGGATGTAGGGGGTGACATAGATTGTAGTTCTGGGGACGTGGATGTAGAGGGTGATATAGGTGGGATTGCAGGGGGATGTGGATGTAGGGTGACATTGGTGGTATTGCAGGGGACGTGGATGTAGGGTACCATAGGTGGTAGTGCAGTGGACGTGGATGTAGGGTGACATAGGTGGTAGTGCAGTGGACGTGGATGTAGGGTGACATAGGTGGTAGTGCAGTGGACGTGGATGTAGGTGACATAGGTGATAGTGCAGTGGACGTGGATGTAGGGTGACATAGGTGGTACTGCAGGGGACGTGGATGTAGGTGGTGACGTAGATTGTAGTGCAGGGGGCGTGGATGTAGGGTGACGTAGGTGGTAGTGCAGGGAACATGAATCTAGGATGACATAGGTTGTAGTGCAGGGGACGTGGATGTAGGGGGTGACAGGTTGTAGTGCAGGGGACGTGGATGTAGGGTGACATCGGTGGTAGTTCAGGGGACGTGGATGTAGGGTGACATCGATGGTAGTGCAGGGGGACGTTGATGTAGGGGGTGACATAGATTATAGTGCAGGGGACGTGGATGTAGGGTGCCATCGGTGGTAGTGCAGGGGACGTGGATATAGGGGGTGACATAGATTGTAGTGCATGGGACGAGGATGTAGGGTGACATCGGTGGTAGTGCAGGGGACGTTTGATGTAGGGGGTGACAGGTTGTAGTACAGGGGACATGGATGTGTAGGGGGTGACATAGACTGTAGTGTAGGGGAGTGGATGTAGGGGTGAGTGCAGGGGACGTGGATGTAGGGGGTGACAGGTGGTAGTGCAGATGGGGGACATGGATGTAGGGTGACATAGGTGGTTAGTGCAGGGGACGTGGATGTAGGGTGACATAGGTGGTAGTGCAGGGGACGTGGATGTAGGGTGACATAGGTGGTAGTGCAGGGGACGTGGATGTAGGGGGGTGACAGATGGTAGTGCAGGGGACGTGGATGTAGGGTGACATAGGTGGTAGTGCAGGGGACGTGGATGTAGGGTGACATAGGTGGTAGTGCAGGGGACGTGGATGTAGGGTGACATAGGTGGTAGTGCAGGGAAAATGAATGTAGGATGACATAGGTTGTAGTGCAGGGGACGTGGATTAGGGGGTGACATAGGTGGTAGTGCAGGGGATGTGGATGTAGGTTGACATAGGCGGTCGTGCATTGGATGTGAATGTAGGTTGACATAGAAGGTAGTGCGGGGGACGTGGATGTAGGGGGTGACATTGGTTGTATTGCAGGGGACGTGGATGTATGGGGTGACACACGTGGTAGTGCAGGGGACGTGATGTAAGGAGCGAGCGATTGGTTGTAGTGCAGGGGACGTGGATGTATGGGGTGACAACACGTGGTAGTGCAGGGGACGTGGAAGTAGAGGGGTCACATTGGTTGTAGTGCAGGGGACGGGGATGTAGGGGGTGACATTGGTTGTGGGGCAGGGACGGGGATGTAGGGGGTGACATTGGTTGTGGTGCAGGGGACGTGGAAGAAGGCGGTGACATTGGTTGTAGTGCAGGGGACGTGGATGTAGGGGATGACACACGTGGTAGTGCAGGGGACGTGGATGTAGGGGTGACGTACGTGATGGTGCTGAGGACGTGGATGTAGGATAACATAGGTGGTAGTGGAGGGGACGGGGAGGTATAGGCTGACATAGGCGGTCTTTAATTGACATGGATGTAGAGTTACATGTGTTGTAGTGTAGGTTACATAGATGTAGGATGATTTACGCTGACGTGCAGGGGGACATGGATGTAGGGTGTGACATAGGTGGTAGTACAGGGGACGTGGATGTAGGGGGTGACATAGGTGGTAGTGCAGGGGGACGTGGATGTAGGGGGGTGACATAGGGGTAGTGTAGGGGACGTGGATGTCGGATGACATAGGTGGTAGTGTAGGGGACGTGGATGTAGGGTGACATAGGTCGGTAGTGCAGGGGATGTGGATGTAGGGGTGACATAGGTGGTAGTGTAGGGGACGTGATTTTGGAGTTTTCAGTGCCTGACGTGGATGGGGTAGAGGCAAGATGGGACAGGTTGATTTCGGGCATGACATGGATGAAGGGCAGAGGGAGGGGGATGAATAGCGTGACGTGGATGGTCGTATTGGGACAGAGTGTGCACGGATGAAGGGCGTGACGTGCTGGGCGTACTGGGACAGAGTGCACACGGATGAAGGGCGTGACATGGTGGGTGTATTGGGACAGAGTGTGCACGGATGAAGGGTGACGTGACATGGTGGGCGTATTGGACAGAGTGAGCACGGATGAAGGGCGTGACATGGGTGGGCGTATTGGGACAGCGTGCACACGGATGAAAGGGCGTGACATGGTGGGCGTATTGGGACAGAGTGCACACGGATGAAGGGCGTGACATGGTGGGCGTATTGGGACAGAGTGTGCACGGATGAAGGGCGTGACATGGTGGGCGTATTGGGACAGAGTGCACACGGATGAAGGGCGTGACATGGTGGGCGTATTGGACAGACAGAGTGCACACGATGAAGGGCGTGACATTGGTGAGTGTAATGGGACAGAGTGTGCGCGGATGAAGGGCGTGCCATGGTGGGCGTATTGGGACAGAGTGTGCACGGATGAAGGGCGTGACATGGTGGGCGTATTGGGACAGAGTGTGCACGGATGAAGGGCGTGGCATGGTGGGCGTATTGGGACAGAGTGTGCGCGGATGAAGGGCGTGGCATGGTGGGCATATTGGGACAGAGTGAGCACGGATGAAGGGCGTGCCATGGTGGGCGTATTGGGACAGAGTGTGCGCGGATGAAGGGCGTGACATGGCATGAGTGTATTGGGACAGAGTGTGCGCGGATGAAGGGGCGTGACATGGTGGGC
This sequence comes from Conus betulinus, assembly GCA_016801955.1. Lineage (NCBI taxonomy): Eukaryota > Metazoa > Mollusca > Gastropoda > Neogastropoda > Conidae > Conus > Conus betulinus. Next base: position 30,548 of record JADBJO010005476.1, read on the forward strand.
GCATTGGGACAGAGTGTATATAGGGCGTGATGTGGGTGGGCGTACTAGGGCAAAGAGGTCATGGATGAAGGGTTTTTATATGGTGGGCATATTGGGACAGAATGGATGGAGGGCGTGACATGGTCGTCGTATATGGGCAGAGAGGGTGCGGACGAAGGGCGTGACGTATCGTTTTTGGGACAGAAGGGGTGTGGATAAAGGGCATGGCATGTTTGGCATATTGAGGCAAAGGGGGAGCAGAGGAATGGTGTGGAATGGTGGGCGAAATGGGGGCAGAGTATGCGGACGAAAGGCGTGACGTGGTACGTGGTGACGCGAGAGAGAGAACAAAATATGGTGAGGCCCCTAAGTTTGGCCTGAGACTGATTAACACCGAATGTGGGGATACAGTCTGTGCCCCAGCCGTTTGTTTCCGTCAAGACAACGTGGACAGGCTGACCGCCAGGTCGGTAGTCTGACGTGATCATCTGTGTGGGTGTACCCTGTGGGACTTCAGCCTGTATTTGTGGGCGGCTCTGCTTGCCGTGTGAATACTATGACTTGGGCTTGTTGCAGTCAGCTGTATGGACTTAGTCTCTAGGGACATTACTCACCGTGCCAGCAAGAGCTGTGTTAGAAAAGAAACATTCAATGTGTCGGTTTTGAGAGTGTCGGTTGAAGCTCCCTGTGTTTGTTGAATATCCTTGTTGGTGGTGGCGTGTATTGATTTTGCACATCTCTATTCTTACCTGTTTAAAGTCAAGAATGTCATTGCTGGCTCATGTAAGTTAGCCATGGATGATTATGCTGATTCTGCCTTGAAGGGCAAAAGATACTTTGACAAGAAGGCCAGAGATCGCCGTTTCCAAGTTGATGATGAAGCCTTAGTTTTGTTACCGACTGACTCTAACTAGCTGTTAGCCAGTTGGTCAGGACCCTTCCCAGTGGTCAACGTCTTGCATCCAGATCACAAAATTCTTGTCAAGCGCAAAGAAAAGATTTTTCATGCGAATATGCTTACAAAGTGTATTCGTCGTGTTGTTGCGTCTACTTCTGATGTTGTTGTACCTGAAGTTGTTCTTTCACAAGGTACTTCAGTGCCATGGTCAGAGATAGCACCTTTGGCTTGTTAGCAAGAACAGGGTTCTTGGGAATGTTCTGCAGGAGTTGGCCTTTCTGTGGTTACACAGGATCCCTCTCCAGAGTCTGTTGTTCGTGAAGTGGTTTGTACAGTGAGTGTCGTTCAGGACTGTGATGACGCTTACCCATTTCCACTTTAAACTGTTCCGATGGCGTTTTCAATGCCAGATGAAGATGTTCGTTCAGTACAGTTTGATTGTACTTTGTCTGACAACACTTCCAAGAAGTTGCGTGAAGTCTTCGATTATTTTCAGGACATTTTGACTCCTAAACCTGATTTTTTTTCAGATGATGTACTCTTAGAGATCCCTCTCGCAACAGATGGCCTTGGTAGAAAGAAGTGTAACGATATCCCCATTCTGCGAAAGAGGTGGTTGAAAGAGAGATTGGTATTATGTTGGATCTTGGTATTATTGAGCCGTCGAAGAGTCCGTATGCATCCAGTTGTGTTGGTCAGGAAGAAAGATGGCAAGATTTTGAAGATATTCACTCCTGCTACCAGGACGCAGGTCAGGTCTTTGTTGGGGTTGCTAGGGTTTTACAGGATTTGTTCCTGGGTTTGCTACTTTGAGTGTTCCGTTATCTGATTTGATCAATGATGCTGGTCGTGCTGGAAGGTCTGTTTCTGGGACTTCTGAGTGTGCTGAAGCTTTGAGGACGATGCAGGGAATCTTGTCTTCTGCACTTGTGCTGATTATTATCTAGATTCCGGTAATCCTTTCGTTCTCAGGACTGATGCTAGTTCTGTTGGTTTGGGTGCTGTATTGCTTCAGGAGAGTGATGATGTCCTTCACCCAGTCGTGTTCACCAGTCAAAAGTTTGCTGGATCCTGAGAAGGCGTACAGTGCTATTGAGCAGGAATGTTTATCCATTGTGTCTGGGCTGTGCAAAAGTTTGGTAGGTTCCTGTGGGGAGTCAGGTTTAACCTGCAGACGGATCATCGTCCCATGACGTACCTGCGAATGTCAAACTTCAAGAACTCAGGAATTGTGCGATTGGCGTTTCGTTGCAGGAGTTCTCGTTTGAAGTCGAGCCAGTTCCTGGTTCAGCAAATGTTTTTTAGCTGATCTTCTCTCCCGTTCATGTGAGAATCAGTCCATCCCTTAGGAAATGAGTTTTCTTGTGTGAAACTGTAGTTTTCTGCTGCTGTTTTGATGTGCGATTTCTGAGTTTTTGCGTTCGGCTGTTTGTTTACTTCTTATTCAAAAAACAATTCGGTCATTGTTTTGTTGCTGTTGTTGTTTTTAGGAGGGGGAGTATTGTGACGTCAACGTAAATTGTGACGTCAACGTGAAATTACATAGAACATGACGTAAAAAGAAAGAAGAATCGATGAGGCCCCTGAGTCCGGCCTGGAACTGATTACCGCCATGTATGGAGGTACAGCCCTGCCCCAGCTGCTGTCTCTGTCAAGATGACGTGGAGAGGCTGACCGCTAGGTAAGTAGTGAAATTATGTAATGGAAGGCCTCGGGATTCTCCGTCAAGACGACGTGGAGAGGTTGAGTGCCAGGTCAGTAGTAGAATTGTGTAGCAAAGGGCTCTGCTTGCCGTGATCATCTGTGTGGGTGTACCCAGCGGGACTTCGAACTGTACTCGTGATCTTCTGTGTGGATGTACCCTGTGGTACTCGGAACTGTATTCGTGATCTTCTGTACGGATGTACCCTGTGGTACTTGGAACTGTATTCATGATCTTCTGTGTGGGTGTAACCTGTGGTACTTGGAACTGTACTGTATTCATGATCTTCTGTGTGGGGTGTAACCTGTGGTACTTGGAACTGTATTCATGATCTTCTGTGTGGGTGTACCCTGTGGTACTTGGAACTGTATTCATGATCTTCTGTGTGGGTGTACCTTATGGTACTTGGAACTGTAATCGTGATCTTTCTGTGTGTGTGTACCCTGTGGTACTTGGAACTGTATTCGTGATCTTCTGTATGGATGTACCCTGTGGTACTTGGAACTGTATCGTGACCTTCTGTGTGGGTGTACCCTGTGGGACTTCGAGCTGTACTCGCGAGCGGTTCTGCGTGCCATGTGAAGACTGTGACTTGGGCTTGCTGCAGCCAGCTCTATGGACTGTGCCTATTGGGACACTACTGACGGTACCAGTGAGAAATATTCAATGTGTCAGTTTTGTTTTTCAAAAAGTTAGTTGACTGTTGCAGTTTCACAAAGATGGCATTGCACAAAAGCCGAGTCACTTCGGTGGACACTCATAGCAACTTAGATGCTTGCCAGACCTGCTGTTCCCATCAGCACCACAGTCACCTTGCTGGGGGACTGCCCTCTGGCAGTTTCATCGATCGAGGGAACTTACATGCAAAACATCTTCCCCCCCTGCCCACTTGCAATGTTCTATTTTGCACCAGGTTTATCTTTTCGCCAGAGATCTCTTCTTCACAGCCCCCCCCCCCCCTCCCCCCCGCTTCCTCCCCCCATCCACCCTCACCTCCCTGTTGCCTGAATGACAGTGGTGAATTAAACCCCATTCACTGGAAAGCTCACGGTCTCTTCATCTGTTTCTTTCTTTTTTTCCTTTACCGGTCGATCTTCCTCAGCTGCCGCTGTGGCCTCGTTTTGCATTGCAAACAGGCCCCTGAGGGATGGCAGAGGCTGTGGCTGATCCCTGGACACTCATCTCACAGTGTGGATGGATGGAAATGAGAGAGAGAGAGAGAGAGAGAGAGAGGGGGGGGACTGACAGACAGACAAACATATAAAAGGGCAAGATTTGGCGGGGAGGGGAGAGAGAGAGAGAGAGAGAGAGAGGAGAGAGAGAGGGGGGGGGGGGCTGACAGACAGACAAACAAACATATCAAAGGGCAAGATTTGGCGGAGAGAGAGAGAGAGAGGGAGAGAGAGACAGAGGCAGGGAGACTGAGAGATTGGGGTGGAGGGTGGGGGGATGGGGTGTTGCAGGGAGGGGGTGGGGGTGGGGTGTTTAGGGTGGAGAAAGACGGTTTTAATTGAGAACCTGATGAACTTTCTCTTTGAATTCCAAAACAGTTTTCACAGATGCGTGTATTGGACACTCGGATAAATCAGCCAGGATGATTAATGAAGGCAAAATAAAAGGAAAACAAACAAAATTGTGTCCTAGAGATGGGTTGAAAGGACTCAACAAAGCGTATATATATTACTCGTACAGATTCATTATAAGGTGGAAACACACACTTGCGCACACATGTACGTGCACACTTGCACTCGCACTCGTGCGCGCGCGCGCACGCACGCACACACACACACACCACACACACACACACACACACACACACACACACCACCACACACACGACACACTAGTAAATCGACAGGAAAGGTTTGCTTTGGTTTTTTTGTGTCTGTGGTTTTGCTTTTTAACCCGCGTTATTGGCTTGACCGGTGAGTTGGTTGCGCCAATGTGATTTAAAAAAAACTATATTCAGTCTCGTGTATAAGAATGTTGAGAATACTTTTGATAACGATTAATCGACACAGCCAGCCTCAAAAGGTCATTTGAGTGATCCTTTTCCGCTTTTTGAACGATTATTTAGATTCCGTCTCAGTGCCAAAAGTGAGAATACTTTTGATAACATTAATCGACACAGCCAGCCTCAAAAGGTCATTTGAGTGATCCTTCATTTAAAAGTACACGAACATTTTAGAGTGTGAAGGACCATCCCACAAGACGGGCCGGAATAGCTCAGTTGGTAGAGCGCCGGACTCGTGATCCTGAGGTTACGGGATCGAATTTCGGTACAGGAGGATTTTTCCCTCGGAGTTGACATTGGTTCTGACTCCATTTCCCATACAGTCCTCCTTCGAATGAGACTTTACCTTTAAACCGAGGTTCCGTGTGTGAACGCACGCATAACATCCTGCACACACGTAAAATCCATCACCAACCTTCGGAAGAGACGACCAGTTTGGCCATTGGTATGGATGACACGTTAAACATAGCATGCACCCTGCGTGAGAGATTGAAAGAATGGAGGAAGTAAGGAAACTGAGTGAACTATATTGAACGGTATTGACTGGATGACACGGGAAACGACTGAATGAAGCGCCAGCTGGCAGCTCTTCAGTCGGCACTACCCAGGTAGGCAGCCCGTTGTGGAAACGAGTGTGGATTGTAAAGCGCTTAGAGCTTGGTCTCTAGCCGAGAATAGGCGCTATATAAGTATTCATTATTATTATTATTAGACCACACCTCCTGTGTCTTGTGTGTTTTCTGGACTTTTTTTGTCGATGGAAGCGTCAGCTGAACTTGCCATGTTCACAGTTCTGAGACAAGCATGGAATGCCATCAGAACCAGAAATGGTGGACTCAGCTTCACCGATCTTTAATTCTGTGTCTGAAGAGTGTCGCGTAAAAAAGCTAACGATACGCTGACAGAAAGGAACCCTTAAATGAGGCAGAGAGCAGTTAACAGTAAATAGCAATGACGTAGAGTAACTCTTGCTCCAGCGATGAAGGGCCCATAACTCCAAACACTTAACAGAAATTACGACACAGGGCATACAGAGCAAAGAAGGAGACATCCCCCCAAAAGTGGATGTTCCTAAGTTTGCGCATATATCTTATACCTGATACATCTACACAGCAACAACCACCAGAGAAATGAACAAATACAAATTAAGATTGATTATTTACGTTGACAGGTAAACAGTTTACTTTAAAGATGTACTTGTTCTTTCTTTCCATTTTTTTTTCTTTAACTAGACACACGTGAAGAGATTTCAAAACGCAATAGTGACAGCATGTACAAAAATCAAACGCAGTTATGAAACATGTCACAATTACTGGGCAAAATCATGAATTGTATTACACACACACACACACACACACACAGAGTACGGGAGCAGGCGATTTTCGCAAGGGGTGTATCTATGGTTCCACACAGGTTCAATATACCCCTTGTAAAATGCTCCCTTTGCTCGATATTACCTCCACTGGCTAGTCACCCTATCCCATTCTGACTCATTCCTGCTCAATACTTTCCGCGCTGGATACTTCCCTCTTCCCTGTTCTATAGTTCCTCCTGCTCCAAACTCTCCTCTCTCTCTCTCTCTCTCTCTCTCTCTCTCTCTCTCTCTCTCCCCCCCCCCCCCCCCCCCCCCCCTTCAACCGTTCTTGGCCAGCTTGGCAATCTCCGTGCTCGATATTTCTCTTCACAACCATGCTACCGCTAAAGACTTCACACACACACACACACACACACACACACAGATTTTTGAAGTCACAATCACCTCAACGAGCCCTTCAAAGTGAGGGAACCGCAGGCAGGAAATGGAACAAACTTAAAAGAGAGATTACAATGCCACTAAAAGAAAGAAACGTATTACAAGACGAACACGACGTAACCCTAATGTAGGCCGACTCTTGTCTTAACAACTAACCGCGCTAAAGATTCTTGAGCAACATAAAACTGTGGCATAAGGTTCACCCGTGCAGTGAAATTCGACCACACTAATAGAGAGACTAAATTTTATATATTGTCTTTATTTAAAACAAAGACAGAGAAAATAACGAAAAATAAGGAATGGTAAAGAATTGAAGGAAAAAAGTCATTGGCCAATAAAGAAGAAGAGATGTCGATGATAATAGTCCATGAAAAAAGTAGTCAACGAAGATATGTGGAGGAGTCGGTGAATATTCTCAATGGAGTTTTTGAACCACAGAGGAGACATGTGGAACAGCCAATAATGTATTTCCCATAGACTTTTTGACCATTGAGGAAGGCATGATAAACGTTCCATTACTCGTAACCAACACTGCAGGTGTCTGTATTTCTCGGGACTGACTGGCGCTGGGATGTATTATGAAAGTAAGCATAGAGTATAGCCCTTT
>JADBJO010005476.1:42500-50000 GCA_016801955.1 Conus betulinus
TTTTAATATATCATCATTCAAAGATGATTGGTTAGTGCCAGGAATACACACACACACACACACACACACACACACACACACACACACACACACACGGCAATCGTAATAAACAGGTCTAAACATCTTAAACACAGTAAAGTATCTTCTCTCAGTCTCTCTCTCTTTCTTTGTCTCTCTCACTCTCTCTCTCTCATCACTCATCTCTCCCCCCCCCCCCCCCCCCCCCCGTCTCTCTGTGGTAATATCGCAGAAGTGGGCGTAATATTAAGGTCTTGACATCCATTCTCCCTTCCACTTTAATCAGTCTGCCAGCTCAACCCCCCCTCCCCCATCTCCCTTGTCCCCCCAACACCGACTCTTGCGCCCACTACCATTCCTTTCCTCTCCCTTTCCTACTACGAGTGTTCCCCTTCTTCATGCCGCGTGGTTTGCTGAGAGTAATGACAGCTTCATATTTCTACACAGCAGGTGCGTCTTAATATTATGGGGAAAAAAGTCAGGCTGGATAAACATCAAGGGAAGGGTCCAGTTACAGTGTGTGACGTCAGTGGCCGACAGGTAAAAGCAAAACGTTGACTGGTCACAGGTCACAGGTCAAGGTCGCAGGTCCTGTAGTAGATTGCCTGGCTGGATGACAACAGGAAGGGGTTTGAACGTAGTCTGATGCTGTGGGTGCCTGAGGGAGGGAGAGAGAGAGAGAGAGAGAGAGAGAGACAGACAGACAGACAGACAGACAGACAGACAGAGACAGAGAAGGATGTAGGTGGACGACAAGGGCTTAAAATGAAAACCTAGCTGCAAGGAATTGTCGTTTTGAATTTCATAATAATTTCTGTAGATGCTTTTCTCGGATATCAATAAAAATAATCCTGGAGGTTTGCTGAAGATTAAACAGACAACAATATGAAACAATGTTCACAGGATCAGTTGAAAGGAGTAAACAAAGCTCTATACAAAAAACTCGTACATATTCGTATGTGGAAACCAATTCAAACAATAACAATGACAACAGCAACAACAACTGAATATGCAGTTTTAAACCATCTTTTAAAGACACTGAAATATGTAGATAAACATTAATACACATGGAAAACACCCAGTGACAAATCTATTAGTTCATCTGTTTTCAAAAAATCTTTTTAAAAAGGCATTCATTTCCTTGTTTTTGAGGGTTTGCTTTGCTTTGTTTTGTTTTGTTTTGCTTTGTTTCATTTTGTTTTGTCTTGCTTTCATTATGAAGTGGTTGCCAACGGAATTGATCATCTCATTTAATTATCATGTAAAACGTTGTGATTAGTTGTGACCTATGAAGGGTCTGTAAGCGTAAACAACGTTGCTGGTCAACCATTGAGTGTCATAGTCAGCCTCAAGGTCATTTAAGTAATCCGTCAGATAAATGGATATGAAAGTTTTAGAGTTTGAAACTCATCACTCATTATGACACTTGCAGTCTCGTGTGTTGCTGGAATCACTGTTAAGTAAAACACAGGTCGGGTGACTCTTGCCTCCATGATTAAATAAATACACGCCCATAACTCCAAACGAATGCTGCTTACGACACGGAATCCCCAAACGGAAATGACAGCACAGAGTACACAGAACCAACGAGGAAACTTCCCCCCGAAAGGATGTTCCAAGTTTGACCACATAACCTGTACCTGATACATCTACACAGCAACAACAACTGGAGAACTGAACAAACTCAAAATCAACATTTATTCAAGACTGGAGCAGCCTTTTAAATCTTGAATATAATTTTTTTTAAAAACACACACATTGACGAACAGTAACAAATACAGTAACCTCGAATTGATTGGTATGAAAGAAAAAAAACTTAAACGAGGCAGGGAACAGTAAATGGTATGTACAAACAAGTACGGTAACTCGGACTACCCTGATGGAATTATACATACACGCCCATAACTCCAAACGAATGTTGCAAAAAACAACGAATCGCCTAGCAGAAATGACAGCACAGAAAACACAGAATAAACAAGGAAACATCCCCCTACAAAAAGGATGTTCCAAGCTCGCCCATATACCCCGTATTGGACACATCTATACAGCAACAACAACTGGAGAAATGAACAGACTAATTCACATTCATTCATTCAAGACGACCACAGCCGTTTCGATCTTGAATATAGTCAAACAAACACATGGACGAACAGTAATAAATACAGGTGAATCTTGAACTGATTGGTATGAAAGGAAGCTTGAATGAGGCACGGAACAGTAAACAGTAAATAACAAACAAGTATGGTAACTCTTGCTCCCGTGATGCAATAAATGCGCGTCCATAACTCCAAACGAATGCTGATTACAACACCGAATCACCTATCAGAAATGACAGCACGGAGCACACAGACCAGACAAGGAAACATACACTACAAAAAGGATGTTCCAAGCTGCCCATATAGCCTAGACTGGTTAAAACTATTTTGTATATTCAGTGTACATACACGACGCAGACTTATCAAAAAGTAAAGGTTCCACACAACGTAAATGGTAACGGTAACGGTACAGTATTGCATTTAAAAGTCCACGAATCAATTGAAGCTGTGCAAAGGATGATCTGTGTTGAAAAACCTGACCTGGATCTTGCTCACCCGAATATCAATTAATTTTAGATGTTACATTCTCATTTGAGTGTTAGAAAACAGTACCCCCCCCCCCCCAAAAAAAAAAAAAAAAAAAAAAAAAAAAAAAAAAAAAGAAAAAGAAAAAGAAAAAAAAACAAAACAAAACAACAACAACAACAAAAACGAAAAAAAAAAGAAAAAGCAACAAAACTAACGTCAATCCATTGAATTGATGACTTTTGCCAAAGGTGAGAGTCGTTTTTTTTTTTTTTTTTTTTTTTTTTTTTTTTTTTTTTTTAAAATCATGTTTAGTATGTTATGCGTAAAATGGGCCAGAAAGCATTGCAACTGGTTTGGAGGTTTGAGAGATTCTCTGTGCAGAAACAGAAAGGTAGACAGAGGGGAAAAGTACACGTGCAAGCGTGCGTGCACTCTCATGTATACACATACAACTGCGAACTTGTCCATCATACATACTCACTTAACCGATCGCCCTCAGCACTCTAGCGTTCATGCAAAATCACACACACACACACACACACACACACACACACACACGCTCGCTTGCTCGCGCGCGCGCACGCACGCGCACACGCACGCACACACACACACAACACACAAAATACACATGCACACACATATCCACACACACACACACACACACACACACACACACACACACACACACACACACACACTCGCAACTACCTACCCTCCCATCCACACCAGCGCACACACAGGCGCGCGCGCGCGCACACACAACAACACAAACACACACGCACACACACACACACACACACACACACACACACACACACACACACACACACACACACACACACACACACACACGCACGCACGCGCGCGCGCGCACACACACACACACAGACACACACACACACACACGCGCGTGCGCGCGCGCGCGCGTGCACGCACACACACACACACACACACACCACACACACACACACACACACACACCGTTCTTCTCACGATCATTTTTCCAGTTCTGAAGACAAAATCAAGTCACGGTAAGGAAATCTTATGCAAATGTGCGCCCACAAAATCCGTCAGGACTTGAGGACATTACCTGCAGCTTAATTCTGATGGCTTCAACGTCCAAGTCGTAATCTGAGCACAGAATTACAATGAACTCTGGTCGATGGAAGCGTCAGCTGAACTTGTCCTGGCCGCCGTTCAGAGCCAGTGTCAAAGAATCGAATGCCATTCTTGCCAGGAATGCTTGACACATGCTTGATTCAATGGCATTTGATCTTTAACACTGTGTCCGAATGGTACTGCAGAAAGAAAAAAGCAAAGAATAAGTTGACCGGTAAATAGTCTACATTAAGAGATCTTTTTTTTTTTTTAAGAGATATCCCTTTTTTTTAAATGGACCTACAAAAGGAAAAGACAATGCGCAATTGTGGCAGTATGAACACGTATCAAAATAAGTTATTAAACATGTCACCAATGATGTTACCATAAGATATTATGATACTGGAAATAAAGATACAACACCATCACGCGTCATTATTGTAGCATGTGTTACCAAAATCGTGGACAATGTGTAAGCAGAAAAAAATAACGTGAAGGAATTTTAGCATGTATCCTCCGTTGGCTTCGTACATTAAAACCTTTTTTTCTCATTTTTCTCGTGATTTGTACATTTCATTTTAATCAAATACATGCATTTCTCCATTTTATGTCCATAGTTCCTTCAGAAATATAAACAGACTAGGTTTATTCAGTTACTTCTATGTTTGTAGATGGAGTATTTTCCTCATGGGATATGCTTCTTCAGTATTATCCAGTCACGCCTTACACAAGAAAAGAAAAAAGCTAAGCATACGTTGACGGGTATATAGTTTACATTAAAGATGTGCTTTTTAAAAATAGAGACGCATAGGGAAAAGACAACATGCAATAGCTGCAATATGTACACCTTTCAAACATAGTTATGAAAGACGTCACAAACGATGTCACCATTATATATCATGCCATTTGAAATAAAGGAAACAACAACACACACACACACACACACACACACACACACACACACACACACACACACACACACTTGTCATTACTGTAGCATCTCTGTTAAAACTCCAAGAGCGGATAACATGTTAGAAGAAAAAATGTGAAAGAATTTTAGCATGTATCCGCCGTTAGTTTCATACATGAATACCGTTTTGTCTGGTAGCTTGCATAAATCATTTGAATCAAATGCATGTGTTTCTCCATATTATGTCTGTTGCTTAGTTCCTTCAGTACTATCTACAGGCGAAGTTTTTTATTCATTAGTTCCATGTTTGTAAATGGAGTGTTTTCCTAATGGGATATACGTCCTGTTCGCTGCGAGTGTGGCATAGTAGTGGACGCCAGGGGCGAGGTGGCAGCTCTCTTTTGAGGGACACTGATGTGAGAGGTCAGTCTCGGGCGGCGCAGTCAACCTTCCAGCCATATGGGTGACGACCGGTCTAGCCTGTGTCGCCAGGGGACGGCTCCTGGAGATGTGGGGCGATCGGCGATGGAGCTCTGCCTGAATGCGATCACCGTGACCTGGGTAGCTATGTTCTGAGGTCAGGCAGACATGGAGGCACTCCTTATGGGGTTGGGCTGAAAAATGTGCTCTCTCTCGGCCGCAGTCTGCGAGTACCCGCCGAATATTAGGGACTCGTGCAGCGCTCCAGCCACTTTCGTCCTACTCCCTCCTTGAGGCGGCCTCACGCGGCACAGAACCATCGCCACCCGAGCATGAAGAAGGCCGCCCGGTGGTCCTGAAGACAGCCTGATGTTTGGGGAAAGGAGACAACATACACCGACGCCCATCGTCGGTCGACCAACAACCAAAATTGAACCATCGTTGAAGAGGAACAAGAGAGAGAGAGAGAGAGAGAGAGAGAGAGAGAGAGAGAGAGAGAGAGAGAGAGAGAGAGAGAGAGAGAGAGAGAAACACGACGACCCCACATGAAACTTGCCCACTACTGCCGGCGACAGCAGTTGCCACAAATGATTCAGACCTACGTCTGCAGTACTCTTGTCCTTCAGGGCCTCAGGTCGATAGGAGGACTAAAACTCATCCTCAACTACAAGGACAACGAGGTATGCTTGTTCAATATTACCCAGTCATGCCCTACACAAGACTACTCACAGAACTAGGCTGGGGCTTTACCTTTTGCTCACTTTGCATTTTCATGTACTTTACTTACTTTCTGTGCTTTAATTCCTTCAGTTGTTGTTGTTGATGATGATGATGATGATGATGATGATGATGATGATGATGATGATGATGATCATCATCATCATCATCATCATCATCATCATCTTATCAACACCACCACCAGCACCACCACACACTACCGCCACCACCACCACCACCACCACCACCACCATCGTCGTCGTGATCGTCATCAACAATATCATCATCATTATTAATATCATTATTATTAGTAGTGGGAATAATGTTATCGTTGTTATTATTCTTGTCATTATTATTATCATCATCGTCGTTATTATCATGACTATTTTTACCGTTATTACTGTTATTAATTCATTTATATCATTTATATAATCATTATTATTATTAACTTATAATTATTACTAACATGATGATGATGATGGTGATAAAAATGTTGATTGTTATTATGATGATGATGATTACTATTATTATGATCATTATTGTGATATTATTATTAACATTACTATTATTATTTCATCATCATTATTATTATTTATTGTTGTTGTTGTTGTTGTTATTATTATTATTATCATCATTATTATTGTTATCATCATCAATATTATTATTATTATCATCATCATTATTATTGTCACTATTGTTACCATACTTATCGCTATCAATATTATTAATACTATGATGATGATGATGGTTGATGTGTTGTTGTTGTGTTGATATTGTTATCATCATTCTTTCTTTTTCTTTTTCTTCTCATCATCATCTTGATCACTATCATTATTATTATTATTATTGTTATAACTATTATTATTATTATTATCTTCATTATTATTATTATTATCATTATCATTAGTATCATTATTATTCTTTGTTATTGTAGTTGTTGTGTCGTTATCGTCGTTTATCATCATCATCAGCAGCAGCAGCAGCAGCATCAGAAAGCGAGAGAGAGAGAGAGAGAGAGAGAGAGAGAGAAAGGGAGACAGACAGATGGAGAGACAAGACAGACAGACAGACAGACAGACACCGACAGAAGAAGAAAGAAAGAAAGAAAGAAAAAGAAGAAATAAATAAATAAAGAGAGATGAAGGAAGAACGAAGAAAAAATATAAAAAAAAAGAAAGAAAGAAAGACAGATAGAAAGAGAGAAGTGAAGAAGACGAAGAAAGAAAGGAAGAAAGAAAGAGAGAGACAGATAAACGAAGAACGAAATAATAAAAGCAAAGACAGAAAGAAAGAAAGAAAGAAGAAAGAAAGAAAGAAAAAAAAAAAAAGAAGAAGAGAAAGAAAGAACAAAAGAAAGAATGACGAACTTTGTACAGAAATGCATGAAAGCAAAGGAAACAAATCAAAAACAAAAACAACAAAAAAGAAAAAAAAAAAGTAGAAAAAAGGGAAAAAAGTAAACAAGCAAATGATAAAGAAAGAGAAGATGAAGGAAGAACGAACAAAAAAGTAAAAGAAGAAAGAAAGAAAGAAAGAAGAAGAAAGAAAGACAGATAGAAAGAAAAGAAGAAGAAGAAGAAGAAGAAGAAGAGAGAGAGAGAGAGAGAGAGAGAGAGAGAGAGAGAGAGAGAGAGAGAGAGAGAGAGAGAGAAAACGAAATAAAGAAAAAACAAAGACAGAAAGAAAGAAAGAAGAAGCAGAAAGAAAAAAAAAGAAGAAGAGAAAGAAAGAACAAAAGAAAGAAACACGAACTTTGTACAGAAATGCATGAAA